>MNCI01018931.1:50970-67639 GCA_015680685.1 Gnetum montanum | reverse complement strand
TCCCATAAGTGGAGAAGTCATCCATGAAGACTTCTACTTCGTTACCTATTTGCTGTTGAAATATGCTTAGAACTAATCGTTGGAATATGACAGAGGCATTGCACAAGACAAACATCATTTTTTTGTATGCAAACGTTCCCCAAGGACTGGTGAACGTTGTTTTGGATTGGTTNAATAACTAGTGCTTACATTGAAAGCATAGATGTATTAGAGCAAGTCCATTGCCAACTTCCAACCCTTAACTCTAAAAACATTAATTGGAGGAAGTTGGAGATTCCTGAGAAGTTTAAACAAGAGCCCCTAGATTTAAAACCATTGCCCACTAGTTTGGAATACATTACCCTTAAAAATGGAAAATCGGTAATCATCAACGCAAAGCTCGCACCCAAGCAAAAAGAAAGTTTGCTGAAGATGATAAACAAGTGGTTGATAGCCTTTCTCTAGTCATACCCTGAACTAACCGGAATAGATCCTAGGATATGCCAGCATAGGATTTACATGGACCCCTCCATGAAAGNTCCCTCAGCTAGTTCCATGCAGGTTGTCGAGTTGCTCTCTTTATCGGCCATCAGCCACTGGGTGTTTTCTTGTCGTGTGGTTGCTGCATATAGGCACTTTTGTATGTCAATATCATGTGCACACCGATTGCATGTAGGCAATGTTAAACTTTGCATCACCCATGATTTCTGCATGCAATGACACCCTGTGTCACTATATACGATGCATGGAACTCTCTTCCTCTCAATCTTTCCAAAAGTATTTTTCTTAGATATTTCTAGGGAAAGATTGTGGATTCCTAGGCATGCATCGATTGTACTTAGCCATGCCCTTCCCATTATGATTGGGAAATCCCCTTTGTCATTGTTTATTTGGATCACCAGGAAATCAGCTAGGTATGACCAATCACCCACGGTGATAACAATGTCCTCAACCTGTCCCAAAGGAATGGTGATGGACTGGTCAACCAACTCTAAGCGGATATTGCTCTTCTTGAGTGGAGGCAGGTTCCAAGTTTTATACAATTCTTGTGAGATTAAGTTAACTCTAGAGCCTGAGTCAAGGAGAGCCTTATGGGATTCATTCCCAACGACTTGGAGATATACTAGGGGGACCCTAGGATCAGATAATTTCCTGGGAAGGTGGCCTACTTTAATCTAGTTAGTAACGGTATGTGTTAGCATAACCATGTGCATTGGGTGCGATTTTTTATTTGAAGGGGGTCCTGAAACTTTGTTTGGTCTGGCGGTGTTTAGATGTTCAATTGCTTGTGAGGGTGAGGGATTATTTGGATTGTTGGTCCTAGAGAAGGATCTTTTCGGTGTAACATGGTTAGGACCAACTGAGGGTGGATTTGGAGGATGGGATACATGTGGAGTGTCCCTTCTAGGAGGGGAAGTCTTAAAATATTCCCGAACTGGGTAGTGACGCTTTGGAGTTGTGTAACCCATAGGGTTACTTGGAGGGATCAGCTGTCGGAAAGGGTATTGATGTTTCAGCANCATCCACCGTCATCATCTGTGTTTGAATCCACAACCTCATTGGGGATAGTAATTTTCCCTTTACCCTTGTTATGTGCAGGGCCTAAATTTCTCTGCTTTGTCTTACCTTTGTCACTACTTTGTTCTACCTTAGACTCCTCTACAATTTTTAGGATAGTTTCAATTCTAGAGTCCAAGGAACTCCATACATCATCTACCTTAGCTGCTATTTCTGTTGTTAACTTTTGAATTGGCAAGGTTTTCGTGTTCACTAACTCTTTGATTGGTGACCCATCCTCTTCATCGCAAAATTTCACTCCCTTCTTTTGAAGAGAGGGATCACGGTTGTATTCTTCTGCACTTTCCCTTTTGTGTAGCTCACCTTCTTCTTTTGCTACTTGTTCCAACAAGCTATGTACTTCATGGGCTCTAAGTTGCGAGAGTCTCCCTTGGGCATAAGTCCCAAGGGTTCTTCTAGTTTCATGCCTTAGCCCATCCACGATGTGGTGAAGTTGATCCCACTGAGCGTATCCATGGCCCAGGAAATGATGTAACAATGTGTAGTAGTGGGCCATGGTAGCATCCACGGGTTCATAAGTACCTTGTTTCCAACCTTGGATCTACTTACACAAATTAGACACTCGGGAGTACGTTTGATACTTATCGTTGAAGAGTTCTAGCATCGTACTCCACCTCTTGATGGTCTTAGGTTCTAAGGACCAGTACCAACTCTCTGCTTCTTTGGTAAGTGTCTTGGGAAACAACTTAATTTTTTACCACTCATTTTCTATATTTTTCAAGGCACAGGCATCGTGGAATGCCTGTAAATGATTTTCCGGATCTGAGTTGTATCCCCTTTCAAATCGTGGGATGTTGTTCATGTCTAAGCATTTGATTCGACTATCTTTTAAATGCCTTGTGGGAATTCTAATAGCCTCTGTTATGTTAAGCATACTTCGGGTTGCAAGTAGGAGCTCGTCATGATCATCTCTTTCATGACGCCTATGATGTCTGCGTTGTTCCCTACTTTCCCTTCGTTCATGCCCTTGTCCTCTCTCTCGATTCTCTCGTCGAGGTCTCTCTTTTCTTCTACCTTTATCCTCTATGTTATACTTGTGCTGGTTGTGCCTAGATGTGGAAGGAGAGGGTAAGTGATGTGAAGAAGGAGAAGAGGAAGGAGAACCATCGCCATGACGATGCTTCCTACCTTCTCTTTGGCTGCTATGGCCCCGATCGTGGTGACGATCTAAGTGCTTGTCCTTAGCATGAGTTGTTGTTTCCTCTATGAATAGTTGGTGTTCACAGGCATCAGAACCAGGGTTATGTATTGTTGATCGTAGGTTCTAATACCCAGCCTCCTCACCATCATTAGGGGGGGGGGGGGAACATCTCTTGATAGAGAACCCGTTGTAAGGGGTTCACCATCTCTAGTTTCACTAAGGACGTGCGAGCCCTTGCCCTTCAACAGGGTATGATGGCTCTCTTGCCTTGAGTCCCGAATATGTTGTGCTTCTGTGGGATAGTAATCCCTTGAATCAAAGTCTTTCGCAATGTATTTTGCATATAATTCTGTCATGCCAATTTGTGCCAAAGCACAGAGAAGCATGTTTGGGACTGATCGATCTAGAGGTAACATGATGTTACCTTGCAAATCTCTCCAGCGCATCGGTTCGTCTTTATGGAGAATAAAAGTAAAGTTGAAAATATACTCATCAGGATGAGTATAAGTCAACTTATATTGTTGAGGCACTGGCTGGTTTTGGTTATGTGTTTTTGATTACCGACTATTCTTTGTATGGTCCTTAGGTGGTAAATTGCTTTTGCTAGAAGAAGACATTGTTATCGGTGTGCTCTTTACCATTATATAATTTTTTTCGTATTTGATTAACCCTAAGGTTCGTTTAAGCTCCCAACGATGTAGATGATCTTTTATGTCCTACTTAGCACACAAACACTTAGTCCCCAGCAACGGCACCAATGATAAGTGGCGAGGTATCCCTACACTCAACCATACGAAACGAGCGTAGCACGTGCGATCTGGTCGAACTCCGTAGAGTAAGTGCCTACATGCTTCATAGAACACTTAAGGTTAACCATTTGTTGTCTTCCTAGACTTACTTGTAGTTGTCATGGTGTATGGTTAAGTAAGTTTGAGGTACATGATTTTTATATCTTTTTATGTTTTATCTCCTATGCTATCGAGGTGAAGGGTTGAGAAAATAATTACTATTCTAACTAATGACTAAGTCTAAATTACCTAGCATTAGCATCCATTCCCACTTACCGTACACACCCTGAACCAATGCAACTGTGGCTACCAAACGCTAATCGTCACTGGGATCACCACGCGTAACGCACGTGCTCGAAGTGGTCGTACTGAGGCACTTAACTAGGAGGAAAGGATTGAGAGAATCTAATGTAGCCTAAGTGCAATGAGTGGACGATTCCTTGACTAACCGTACACATCTTTCGTGCATGACTACCACTAGGATTACCAAGTGCAGATCCTAAATACACCACTGGGTTACCAAGTAGTCACACTAGATGCTCGTAATCAAGTCGTACTCATTTCGCATTCTAGGAGTTTAAGGGTTAGAGAGAAAGTAATAAATAAAATCCAATTCCATGCATTGCAAGGTTTATCCAAGAAGTTCATCTTTATTGCCATACACAACTTGTGTTTAGGTACAATGTTGCTTGAATAAAGATCCGTTCACTTTGGGACTCCTACTGCAGGCACATGGAAAATATTCTATCTTTGAAGTGATCAGTCTGCTAGAGTTTCCCTACTTCTAGCCCAAGATGATGAAAAAAGGGAGAGATGCCTCTTATTTATAGATATGACGGTGCACCGCGATATCGTGTACGCGATATCGTAGGGGATGACACGATATTGCGATGGCTGGGATATCGCGTACACGATATCACGGCCTATGTGAATCATGTCTCATTAGATACCAAGTAGTCATATTTAAATGCTCGTGATTAAGTCATACTCATTTTGTGTTTAATAACAGGGATAGGAGAGGAAGGTAGAGAGAGATTAATTAAGAAAGTAATAAATAATAATTAAATAATTAAACTAAGTGAATGTTACAATGATGAAGTAATCTTGATCTTTATTTTCAGTCATGTGCATGTCCAAGTACATCACACTCGAATGAAGGTGCCATACAATTACAATCATCACACTATAGGTATGCACTGGGAAAAAGGGTTGAGAAGAACTAAAAATGAAAACTAACTTCTAAAATGAACTACCCCTCTTGACTTCTTGCACCTACATGTGTATTTATAGGCCTGCAAAGGAGTCACAATATTGTGTATTCGATATCACTAGCTAGGTTGTGATATCGCATACCCGATATCGTGGATTCGATATCACTAGCCAGGCTGCGATATCGCATACCCGATATCGTTGATCCGATATCGCAGGTTCAATATTAGAGCCTAATGAATCATGATTCATCATACCCCCATGATTGAATGAAAACTCGTCCTCAAGTCGTACAAAATGAGAACAAGCCCCATTGATTGCACAATGGATAGGTATGGGATTATTGACTGACTAGGAATTATTCCTGCCACAGTGTGGAATTGAATATAACAAAATTGGAATGTGAACAAAAAATTACAAAATTGCAAAATTGAAAGATTTTATTGGAACTCATGTGGTTCTAGGTGGCAGTGGCTCCTCCATGGGTCACTTCCTCTTATCTTGTGTTCCAAGTTTTGGGATTTAGTGGCTCTAAAGGAGTGCCTAGAGTTTTTCCTTTTCAGTTCAGGGATCTTGTGCCATCCATGTTGATGCTCCAATGTTTGATGGAGTTAGCACTTCCCATGGACATGGTAGTTGCAGAAACATCTAATTTTCTTTGACGTACTAGGCCGCAAATAGCCACTAGTCCTCCTCATAGGCTCTGACTTTATCCTTGTAGTCTTGGTAATCTATAAGCCATCAAGCCAAGTTTTCTGTGACATATTTCTACCCTTAGTAGCTAGCCTTAACCACCTCCAATTTAGAATTTGTGACTTCTAGCTTTTGTAATGTTTTCTTGTGTTTCGCAAATTCTATTTCGTATTTGACGTAGGTGATAGCTACCTTCTTCTCTAGCTCTGTTCTCGGGTGTCCTGCTATTAACATGGCTAGGTTGACATATCACAGGTTTGCCAATTCCATGTACTCTATAAGATCTTGGATTTGCAATTCTTGACTTTTAAGCTCTACCTAGTGGACGAATGCATATGTGTCCAATAGGGCCTACCAATCAGTGTGTTGAGCATTGAAGGTGTTAATGTGGGTCTTGGCCATATGGATCTCTTTCTTGATGACTTACTTGTACATCCCCACCTGGTCTTTGAAATGCTATTTTAATTGTTCATGTAACTTGGCCTTATTTTTCCACACACTTATTTCAATGGTCGTCTTCTAATGGATTGTGCGTATGTCTTCCATTGAGAGGATTTGATTCTCTCTAGCCAAGAGATTCATGTCTTGGTTGACCTTGATCAACTGTTCTTGTAACTATTGAAAATTTTCCTCAAGAACATTTTTCTATTTCTCCACAGTGGTCAACTGAAGATTGTCTATGAAAAGTTTATTTTTTTCTTGCAAGGCCTTGAGTGCTTTGGCATGCACGTATGTTTGCACTTGTGCCTTGTAAGCATTCCAATCTACCTTCTCCTTCTCCTCTGCCACTCTTTTGTTATCCACCAACAGTTTATTGAGCTACGCTATTCTAAAAGTGTCCAGATGGTCTGTGAGAATGAATTGAGATGGGTCTTGCTATGCAATTTGTAGGGTAATGAGCCTTTCTTGGAGTCTTGCCAACTCTGCATCCGCATGCTTGGCCCTGATCTCTGCCATGACTTACTTTCCTTTGGTGGAGACGAGGTCTGATTGTATTGTTGTGACATCTTGTGGAATGTCAAACAAGGACATCATCACTTGTCCTATTTGCAGTAACCGATCAAGAACATCCTCATGCTCTGCAGGAGTCATCGAGGGGTTGGCCAGGGTTTAAGCATCACGTGCTTCTATGAAATCTGCCAGTGGCACAACAAGAACATTGAAGGACTCTTTGATGTGGTCTATGACCACTTCTACAACTTCTGCTACATGTTGGTGTTGCATGACCACTACTGTAGCCACTTCACTAGTCTCCAGTTGCACTTGGAAGGACATAGCATTCCTTGAAATCTATTGTGACCAATGCATCTCCTCTCCTCCTATTTGAATGGACACTTCACCCTGTTTGTGATCTATAGAAATTATGGGCCATACAACGTCATCAATGATGTGGAAGAGATTGGCATCATCATGACTTCCCCAACTGACTATCTCAACGATGGCACTGAGATGGCTCATTGATGATCAATAATCTTGTGGCGATGGTAGTGGTTGGTCTTGCTAGCTCATGCTAGGACCTACTCCTTGCTGTTGAATGGGCCCTATACTTGGGAGTTGGCTAGGCCCTATAGTTTCAGTTGCAGTGGGCCCCATTTTCTAGTCTTATTCTGGCTCCAGTGTCTCACCAACACTCTTCCTTTAGGCTGGTGGCTTAGTAATTCAGCGAATGAAGCATTTTGGGCTTTTTTGGGGACGTCATTAGTGTACCCTAGAATTCCAGCATGCCTACACAGCTTCCTGATGAGACAAGAAAAGGGCAACATGAACTTTTGTGTCTTACGTTCTTCAAACCGCCTCAAAATCTCGATGAGATACAAATGGGGAAGGTTAACATTAACCTTGCCCATCAATATCACACTTCCTCTTGTCGCATACATTAAGATTGTGTTTAATCCTTTCATGGGGAAGATGTGATAATTTCCAATTTTGAAATATATTCTTTCTTCTAGTGTCAACTCCCCATATGTCTTTCCTCTTTGCCATACACCCTATCCAACCAAATTCTTCGGGCATCAACATCAGAGCAAGTGGATAGGTGAGTAACTTTTGGCCTTGTATTCGGAAGGTTCAACATTTATGAAATGGCCTTGGTGGAAAAATCTACAAACACATCACAAATGTAAACTGTGGTATGTTTCTCCTAAGTACCAGGCACCACTTTATTATGCCAAAATTGGTACGTTTCTCCTAAGTACCAAGCATTAGTTTTAGAGAGGATGGACCATAATAGAGACCCTTTGAGTTGGTCCCTAACAGCCTCAGGAGCGAACTTCGTGAAAGGTCCAAATTTCAATTCCACGATCACAGCTACTGACGTGGACCTTTTGAGGATTACCTGCATGCATTCTAGGGGCAATGTGAGATGTTGTTCCTGTTCAGGCACTTTAGCAGCTCTTTCTTCTTCCTATCCCAACTGCACAGTAGTAGAAGGCTCTTAATGGATGCTAAACAATTGTGCCTCTTGCTCTACACGTTTCCTAGGAGATGCTTGGCCTTTTCCTCTCCTTGGTCACTTGGACACACCTTAAGAGGGTCCTTCTTATTGTTCATGTTTAGGGGCCATCTGCAATCACATGCGGTTGATCATTAGTAAGGTTGCTAATAAAAGTTAAGTTATACCTTACTTCTTGCCTTAATGAGTTCGTTTTCTTATTTCGTGTGATTCAGAGTTAAGAAATTTTGTTAAAATATCCCCTAAAAGTTTTAATATTGGGCCAATTTGACTAGGTCACTTCAATATTTAATTTCCTGATGTAGGTGAGGAGATAAGATTATTTTTGGCAATATGTTTATCATTTTTATAATCAATTACCCTTTATAGTATCCTCCTTTGGGCGATGATGAATTTCAAAAAAATTATACACAATTTGGAGTGTACCCTTCCCCCACAACTAAGCTGAACACTCTAGGTTCAGGTAGGTTCAATCAAAATGAGAATTAGAGCACTAGCGAGCAAGTTATGGCTGGTTGACCAAGAGGTGTGCAAGTCACAATTCGTGGAAGAAAATTTGAAAAAATCTCCTGCATGAATAGTTGAGAATGATGTTGATGTGCGTAAGGAGGAGGGGGGGGGGGGCGTCCATTTATATAATTTTTGTCGATGCGATATTGCGTATCGAATAGCGTGGCCCTGATATTGTGTTAGACCCAATATCAGGTACCTGATATTGTGGCGTATTTAAAATAGGGTACTTAGAAAAATTGATGAATTTTTGAAATTTCAAGGCCAAAAACGAAGGATTCAAGGTCAATGTAAAAAGTCTAGGTATTGTTAAAGAGACCAGAAGGCACAAAAAGTGTAATGGGGTAGGATCTAACAATGAAACTCATAAGCTGGATGAGGAAAAAGGATATGTTTTGGTACATAGGAACGGTTAAACCGAAAGGATGATAAGGGAAAGAATAACATTGGTAATGTAGCACTTGGAGGGCATAAAATGATGTGGTGATGTGCAACAAATACAAATTAGAAAAATCACTCAAGTGGGTCCTCCCCAAAGTAGGTTCCAACCTATAATGCCCTTGCATAACCACACCTTAAAATGTTCGTAGGCACTAGAAGGGTTAAATGTAATCCACACCAGTTCCACAAAACACACACATGTAGATACCACCATGATGAGGTATGAATTCAATGCTACACAAGACACAAGTCACACATACATGGACAATGAGATGAGGTGAATTGTAGAGGGGATTGTAGAGCTTGGGACATGAGGTAACTGACCCAGGGCACAATGAATCTTGAGTGTAGAACATGATTACTATGCCATTAGCCTGTCGCTCCAAAATGAAGACCAAGTCCATTCCTTCGATCAGTGACATCGCATTATTTCATCTGATGATGGACAATCATAAGAGCATCATGACAGCAAGGCATACGATCACTTGGCATTTTGTGCAAGGGAGGAGTGATTCGGAATTGCTTTGCAGCACTTGGCTCTTGATTTTTCCTTTTTCTTCATTTTTTTTGATTTTTTTGAATGCTTAATCTAGAGAAGCCACCTACCTTTAGGCATGGGTGCATATATTTCTAGTGGGACCCCTTAGAATAGCATTGGTTTTCTTGAGTGAGTGCCTCTATTACTCTTACTTCCATTTTTCATTAGATCTACAAGGATCTTAGTACAACCAGGCTGCATGGTAACTCCTACAGATGTCACCAAAGAGAATCCACAAGTCCCATTGATGTCACACCCTGGTCATTCCCTCTTGGTCCATCCTTCTTCACTTTGGGTATAATGAGCACAAAATTGCTTTAAGTTTTAATGATGTCAAAAATATCATCATACCTAGAGTAGAACCTCTTATTAATAGAATGGTTGGGTGGATGTGGTGGGCTCGCTATCGAAATAATTAGTCACTTGAGACTTGATTGCAAAGAAAAATACCTCAACCAACGATTCACATGAGTGCTTTATTCATAGATGAGATTACTTATAAAAAGATGAAAAGATAAAAAAATAAATAAAAAGATAAAATAAGAAATTAAAAGATGAAAAATTGAAAAAAAATTGTAAAATTAAAGAAAAGGAAAAATATTTATTAATTTTTCTTGTTAGAATGGAGGATATACCCCATAACTAATCGGTTGAGCATGGATAGAATTAATAAATGGAAGATTAGGATCCATCCATGTTGGAAATATTGGGGCCTGGTCATATTCAACCCATTGGGTGTCTTTTGATGTGGTGTTTGGAATGTACCCATATTGGGGTTCACACACTCGACCATAATAGACATAGTGGGGTAGGTTATATGATGGGGTCATGGGATAAGGAGCTACCTCGCTATGGAATCCTTGACTGTAAGATAGCATGCAAGGATCAATGTGCCCCCCTTTTTGGTTATATTCATTGGGCCACATAGTTGTTGGAGTATTGATTGGTGGCCCTGATAAGATAACACGAGGTGTTGAGTATGAGGAGAAGGATGCATCACAACATTGAACTTGTGCTGATTTGGGAGATGCAGTGGCTTTAGCATCGTGCTGCTTCTTTCTATGGCCATGCCTCAAGAAAGGGCACTTTTGAGTACTTCCACTGTTGTTGACAGTAGTAGCACAAGTGGCATTCATAGGTTGGTGCTGTGGTGCAAAACCTTCTGGTACAATTGATGGCGATGTAGAAGGAGGTGAAGGATGAGAATATTGTTGTTAAGGGAAAGTGTAAGGTACATGAGGTGGTGATCTTGGTGGAGAGGGTATGAGTGGATAGTATTCTGGAGAATGATAACGATGAGGTGAAGTAGAGGATGATGATCTGATTGGAGAAACAAGGTGTTGAACATAGTAAGCATTTGGTGTTGGGACATACAAAGGATATGGTCGGGTTGGTGATGGCTTCCCCCACAACTGGGGCTTTTGCCATTGTGGTTGAACCTGATATTTCTATACAAAATTTGGATGTAACATTCCTCACCAATGCTCATGTAAATGTGACGAAATTGGGCATTGGCCTTTGGGGTGATCGTACAGATAGATGTTGCATTGATATGTGAAGTTGACAGTTGAGTTCTTATTCTTATTATATTCTACCCTTTGTTTTGATTGTTGTGTGGTGTCTTATCCTATTTTTTGATTTGGCATAGTTGTACATCTACTATTGTTAGCATATTCTCCATATTTTCTGTGCACCCACTTTGTCATCTTATTAATCTTTTCCTTGATTTCATCTAGTGATTATTGCATTGGCAAAGGTAGGAACAGTTGCACTTCCTCAAGGTGAGTTGATTTCTCCTCTTTATGGTTATGAACCTTTGTAAATTCGAGATTTTGGTCCCATTGAGAGTTTTCAACATTCTCCCATTTAGCAATTTCTCCTTCTTCTTTTGCTACCTACTTAATAAGCTCTTGGAGTTGATGGGTTTGTAGCTCGTATAGTTGACCTCAGGCATACATCCATAGGGTTTCCCTTATTTCATTACAGAGCCCATCCATGATGTGATACATTAGCCTTTCCTTAGAGAATCCATGGCCTGGGTATTTTTTTAATAAAGAATAGTGTCTTTCTAAGGCCATGTCCAAGGTTTCATGTTTCCCTTGTTTCCATTTTGGATTTTTCTCCTCAAGGCCGACACTCTAGCATAGGTTTGATATCATTCAGTAAAGAGTTCTACCATTGTTGGCCAACTACGGATTGATTTTGGTTTTAACGATCTGTACCATACTTTTTCTTGGCCAACGAGTGTCATAGGGAAGAGCTTAAGTTTTTGCCACCCATTATCGATATTATTCCAGACATAAGCATCATAGAAGGCTTGTATATGCTATTGTAGATCTAAATCATAGCCTCTTGAAAACTTGGGAAAGTTATTTAAATCAAGCCTGGGTAGATGGCTTTCTTTGTGATTCTTGCAAGATATTCGAATGGCCTCTTGTATAGGCATTAGGCTCTTAGTGTCCAGCAGGGGTTCATCATCATTAAGTAGGTTGTGAGTTTGTGAGTTTAGATGATGTTGTCCTTGTTCATGTAGGCATTCTTGATTTTCTTTGTGAGCTTGATTTTTAGTTCTATGCCGATCCCTTGAAAGATAGTCATCCGTGTCACAATTTGATGTTGAAGGAGTAGAGGAAGAGAAAGAACTAAAAAACTTATCCTAACTTTGATAAGTTTTCCAGTCATCCCCCAACAGATTCTTGTTAGTTATTGAGAAGGGCCTAGGCCTTTTGGGCCTCCTCGTTCTATGGGGTGTCCCATCCTTACTAGAGGTGTAAGAGTTGGTTGACAAGAATCCTTGAGTATTGTTGGAATACTCAAGAACATATGGAATTCCTAAATAAAGTTGAGTGCTCCAAACTTTGTCTTCATCATATAATTTTTTGGTTCTCTAATGAATTGCCTCACTAGTTGTGGCATTAGCATAGTCTTGTGAGAGAGACATTGTTGTCAGTGGTGTGTGACTTAATTGAATTGAATTGAATTTTTTTCTAAAGGATATATCATTAATACTTGTTATAGCAATCTTGTATGATATAACTAGTCTAAATAGCTAACAAAGTCCCTAGCAATAGTGCCAATGATGAGTGGAGAGGTACCCCTACTCTCAACCATACGAATACGAGCATTCATGCACGATTCAGTTGAACTCCGAAGATGGGCTAGTTGTGGCATCTAGATAGTTACTCGTTGATCACAGTTCACTGTCTTCCCACTTGGACTAGTATTTACTTTGTCACGTATGGTTTAGTCTAGAGTGAGGTGTATGATGTGGTCCTAGACTAGTGCTACTCTTAGAGGCAATGGAAAGTAACTTTATTTTAACTAAGAGGGAAAGGGTGAAGAGAGTATAAGCTAGCCTAAGTGCAATGAGCATCCATCCTTAATCATCTGTACACATCTTGGACCTCATGTACTACTACTGGGATTACCAAGTGCATGTCCTAGGTACGCTACTGGGATACCAAGTAGTCACACTTAAATGCTTGTGATTAAGTTGTACTCATTTTGCATTTAATAACAAGGATAGGAGAGGAAGGTAGAGAGAGATTAATTAAGAAAGCAATAAATCTTGACATAAGATCAATAATAAGTGATCAATTGTTAAAGATTCTTGACATAAGATCACCCAAGGACTTACGAAAGTGCAAAATAGCCACATAAATATAAATGAAAATGGAAATGTAAGTGGAAATGGAATTGTAGGTTCGAAATGGAAAATGAAATAAAAATGAAAATGTGAAACTTAGATATGCAAAACAAATGAACCATAACATTATTGAAATTTGAAAATAAAGTAGTAGGTTCAAGAAGTACAGATTGTGTGCTGAGTGCACAAGAAGTTTCTTGAAAGAGTTTGAAGTCTATTGGAGCCTGTGGTCTACACTTTGGACTCCACAATTCGGATGCTTCCTAGCTCCAGTTTCCGGTAACTTCACACTAGTTTCCACCAGGATCAACAATATGTGGTTATGGGTTGGTGTTCTACCTTTGGTGTGATGGTATTATGTGGGATTCACTGTGCCCAACGTAGATACTAGTTTTCACTGCCAAAGGGGTTGCAAGGTGCAAAGGCTCTTGGTTATGGAAAATGCTCAATTGCTCTTTTTGAGCTATGGAAGATGCTTCAAAATCCAAAATTGGAATAAGGTATCTACGTTTGGGTTTTATAAATATGGAATTGTTATTTTTGGATGAAACACCATAAAAAATTCATGTTTATAACCTTCATTTCCTAACTTGAGGCAAGATTTCATTGTAAATGTAAGATTTGTAGTCTAGGAGTTACAATCTTGCATACTTTGGCTTTTGGGGCTAAAAATTACCTTAAAAGTCACTATTGCCTCACTTTCCAAGTGGAAAAAGGTACCTCTTATCTATATTTGGGCTTGGGAAGGTCAAAAATTCCTTGGGAATGACAAAAATTGGCATTTTCATGGGTTTTTGTAGGGGTATAGCCTCAACTATGTTGAAGCCATCTACCCCCCCCATGCCCTAATGCAGATGAAGTTGATGGGATTTTCCATTTTCAACCCAACGTAGTCACCATAAAGATCCAAAATCAAAACCCAATGAAGATGTAGTGTTGGAATTATTGGGATCTTTCCATTCCCAATCTTCCAACTCCAATGTAGTCATCTAAGTTTTCAGTAGCTATAGTAGCAATGGGACTACAATATCAACATGATAGCAAAATTTGTAGCATTTGCTAATATTGGAATTGATTGTATATAGTAAGGATGGTGCCAACATAGTCATAAAATTTTGTTTACTATTTATAGTAAATGGATGGGTTTTGGTGGCTACAATATTCCAAAATTAGTATAAATGGAAACTATGCTGAGAATGGATGACCATTGCACCTGCAAATTGACACCAATATGTCAGCAATCACAACAATGGTGTACAGCTCCAAAAATATTCAAATCCACCCTATAAAATCCCAACATAGACACTTTATTTCATTTTGAACCTTCACATATGGAACTGCATTTTTCCATTTTCACAACCAGAAAAGCCTTTTGCAACCTTGTTTTTCACTTTGGTAGCAAAATTAGTACTACACTAGGTACAAAGAGTCCCAAGTATTGCCATTACACCAGAAGTGAAATACCATTTTCGTGACCACATTGCTGATCTTGGTGGAAAATGACAAGGAGTTGTTGAAAATGGGAGTTAGGAAGAATCCAGATCATGGAGTTGATGTGGAACACAACCTACCTTCTTCAATGGACCTCAAGCTCCTGCAAACAACTTCTTGTGCTTTTGGCACAAAATCTATACTTTGTGAACCTTATTATTTATTTTTCATTTAAATAAAGTTATAGTTCATGTTATGAAAATTTTAGTTTATGTTTTCATTTTTATGCCTATTTTCATTTCAGATCTATAACTTCAACTTCATTTCCATTTATGCTTTCATTTTTTATTTTGTTTACATTTTTACATTTTCATTGCCATTTTCATTTACACTTTTGTAAGGCCTTGGGTGATCAACCATACTGTCCAAGGCACCTTGAATCCCATTTCTAGAGGCCCTTGGGATTTAAGGTTAAAACTATTTCGATGCTTGGGACTTTTGGTTTCCATTCAAAGAACTAAAATTTCTAGGTTCAACAATTTTTTGGTGCTAGAAGGAGGGCTTGTGCCTAGATTCTTGGCCAAAATCATCTTTTCTAAACTGTCACATTTTTTTTCTACTACACAATACACAATCATCTACTGTGTAGTAGTTATAGTAGTCATAGTAGTTATAATAGTCATAGTAGTTATAGTAGTCACAGTAGCTATAATAGTAACCTAATTTCACCTGTGATAAAATAGACAATGTTTTTCCCATTTTCACCACTTGGTAGCAATTTTTTGTTGTATTTCCATTTTTGGTCAACTACGTTAGTGGATTATATCACTTATTTTATTTTTACTAAAATAGTAAAAAATCCAAAAACTACATTTTCAACATGTCATTCAACCAATCCACCATTTTTCCCTTCCCTTCAACTTCACTAATGATGGGTCCAACCAACAAGCTATGAGGGTATATGACCCCAAAGACCTTGCTATGATTGAATGTAGATAGTTCTTGAGGCTTAGGG
The DNA here is from genome assembly GCA_015680685.1 of Gnetum montanum. Lineage (NCBI taxonomy): Eukaryota > Viridiplantae > Streptophyta > Gnetopsida > Gnetales > Gnetaceae > Gnetum > Gnetum montanum. Next base: position 52,218 of record MNCI01018931.1, on the reverse strand, counting down.
GATGAAGTTTTGATTTCTCGTTCATAAATGAAAACCACAACTTCATTTGTGCCAATTTTAGGTTGACATGCTGATTCCTTGCATGGAAGCAAGAGGGAATTCAAGCTTATACATCGAGATGGGAAGGAGTATATTCCTTCCTCATATCACCAAATACCTCTCAAAGAAACTCATGCATGCATCCTATCTCAATTAATTGAGATGGATGAAGTGGGTAGTAAAGCTAGCTTAGATGAGTGGTAAGAGGAAGAGGATGAGTTCAGAGTAGAATTTGAACATGAGAATATTCTGGGTGCACTTTTCCAACAAGAAACCCCCAAGGCCACAGTGCCCACCCAAATACCCCAATCCTCTATCCCTTCTTACTCAACCATGTTTGGGCCCACACAAGTCATAGTCACGCATCAAACACAATTGGTGTTGTAACCCACAGCCTTCCATTCTTCCATGTTGTTCACCATCCCATGTTGATCTATTCAACCATCATTGGTGGTTGTTACTACTACCAACCCTTTACCTACCCATATGGGGCCCATCATGGAACCTCAAATAACTCAGGGGTCACACACTCCTTTCATCCTGTTTGTGCCCTAGATATCGACACAAACGTCTTTCTCTTTGTTTGGCCCATCGACCACTATGATAACACAACCTTTCCCTTCAGTGCCACAATTGATAGTAAGGTCATAGGCCTTCCAATTGATGCTACAGCCTTTTGTAAAAATGCCACAATTGATAGGGGCATCCCAGGGCCTGGATCAAGCCTTCTAGATGATCTAGGACTTAATTGAATAGTTAAAGAGGCTCAAAGAATCTACATCCCAGACCATGAAAATCATGGATTTATATTAAGATGATTCCATTAGTTCTATAGTCCCACCTCTAACTCTTCCCCCTTATGTCCCTATACCATAATTTATGAAGTATAATGATGAGGGTAATCCAAACTCTCATCTTGTAACCTTTCGATTTGAGTGCTTGCTATTACAAGCATGGCCACATATGATCATGAGAATTTTTTCCTATGTCTCTTATAGGAAAAGCCCTTGACTGGTATTGTGCCTTGCTAAGAGGATCTATATCTTCTCTGGAAGAATTAATTGCATAGTTCATTTATTGTTTCAAGTACAACTTGAAACTTAATACCAAGGTTAAGCAAGGGTCCCTTGAACTAGTGCAGAAGTTCATCCAATGATGGAATGCTCTGCTTAATGAAATTCTAAAACTAATAGCCAAAACACATCTTCT
>MNCI01018931.1:0-41287 GCA_015680685.1 Gnetum montanum | reverse complement strand
ATTGAAATGTTGGGGTTGATAGCCTTAAGATAAGTTTCTTTAAGCATTTTTTTGATTGTCTATATTGTCTTTGAAAGAGTCCACAAATTCGTTGAAACTTGATGTTAAAATCTCTAATTGACTCTTTAACTCCTTGCTTAGCTTGTACTAGCCCACAGTATAGTTGTTGTTGATCTAATTGATTACCAAACTAGGCTAAGAAAAGATTCTTCATGTCATCCCAACTTGTAATACTATTACTTGGTAATTTTGAATACCAAATATGAGCCATATCTTTTATATTTGATACAAACAACCTACAAGCTTGATCTTGATGTTGAATATTTGCATGAGCTAAAGCTAACTCAAACATGTGAATATATTCTTCAGCTAAATAAGCTTTTCTAGGAATGAAAGGCTCAGGAAAATATTTGTAAGCTACCTTAGGAATATCATTGTAATTTTGAAATCCTAATGGTGTAACTCTTTGCCAAGGATTTGCCATCCTATTCGTTTGAATAATTGAACACTTAGACTTTCTAGATCTTCTCTTATGAATTGATAAACCAAATATAATGGGTGATCTTTTTGATCTTCTAGTTTTCACTCCACTACTTGTTCCCAATTCAAAATATTTCTTTTTTCTTCTTCTGATGAAGAATCAGTCTTAGAATTAAGAATATCTTTTGAAACTTTTAAATTTTCGAAACTATCAATCTTCTTGGTCATGAACTAAAAATAGTATCTAATTTCTTAAGCCTTTATAGTAACAAAGAATGGTTTATGTGCTAAAATGATAAGACTTATGAACTTAGAGGATAAATTTTTAGCCCTCCTTCTAGCACCAAAAGAACTGTTGGCGACCGTTTGGGACGCGATCACCAACAAGTGTCCTTGAACAGGATTTAGGTGCTTGCTGGTCTCTGGTGACACCAAGGCCCAGATACCTCCAAATAGACTTAGTAGTTAATGTGAGTATGTGTGTGTGCTGTTGTGGTGTGCGGTTGTGAAAAATAAAATGATTGTGTTGTGTGTAAACTACAAATGACTTATCTTAAAGAGATTCAGCCAACTTTGCCAAGTACTGTGAGTTGTTATGAGTTCCTATTTTGTTCAATTGCCTAGTCTATGTAGTCCTTATGATACCTACTTGTAAAAAATAAAATTTTTCAAAAACATTTGAGCACAACTCCACGAATCTACTTCTAATTTTCCCTAGAGAAAGAGATAGTTCCACAAGAAAACTAGAAATAGAGCGAGATTCAATGGAAATTAGAGATAAAAAAAAGAAAGAAAATTTGTGTAAAGATCTCAAATATTTAAACAAGGTAAAATGATACGAGTAAATACTTGNCTACTATTATTGGTTGGCTCAAATAAAGAAGCTATTGCATTAGCCACCATAGGGGGTTATTGTTTGGCTATGTGGATGGACTTAGTTCTAATGGGCTAGGGCACCTTCATGACAAAGGGCTCTTTTGGAGGCACTAGTAATGGTACCCTTACAACTGTTGGCACATTTGGCCATTTCATCGAATAGCAAAAGTAAATATTAGAAAAAGGCAATGATAGAGGGCATGAATAAAATATGAATGATATTAATTCTACTACATTTCCATCGTTTGTATACAAGATAAAATAAATATTCAAATGGAAAATATGATGGTTGTGTCCTATTGATATACATAATATTGCCCTCAAATTTCTCAAAAGTGTCAAAATTGGAGCTCTTGAAAGTTTACGGTTGCTCAACAATCACAACGCTGCCTGAGGAGGTAGGAAACCTCAATCACTAAAATCGCTGCAATTGTCCAAATTCCTAAGGATGAAAAACCTGCCAAAGGACATGGGAAAAAAGTTATTATCATTACAAACCCTGAAAATCTGAGAATTTGGAGAAAAAAATGAACTACTACAGGGAATCTGCAAATGCAGAAGCTACTGAAACTAACATTGGTGGGTTGCCCGGTAGGAAATGACCTTAAGAATTCAAGAGAAACTTCTTTTCCTACGCTGTAGAAATTGAAGCTGAAAGGTGTGGATCAGAGGGAGCTTCCGTGCAGTTGCTTAGAGGCCTCGACTAAACTGAAAATGCTACCGCAAAGCATGAGCAAGCTGCCTAATTTGCTTTCATTAAACCTTTGTGTCATTTCATAAATTTTGCAGGCGCCAGTAGAGAGGGCGGTAGCAGCACCGATGCGGCATTGTCCATGTACGCCAGTTTAAACGCACATCCACGGCAGACTTGCAAATGCGCTGGCAGGGGATATAGAGTAAAGACAACCTTATAAATCTTTGTGGGCTTTCTTTGGTAAGGAATCTCTCCGGTAGAATTCCTACAGAGTTGGGAAAATTCAGTCGTCTGGAATCGCTGGTTCTATTAGAAAACCAGCTCTTGGAAAATTTACCATCAGAAGTTGCTGGGCTGAGAAATGTAATATTCAAATTTGATCTTTCACAAAATCGTCAATGTAGGATAGTGCCTGCAGACATTGGAGGGCTTCAAATGGCTTAGTACATCAATCTCTCTGCCAACCAACTCGCTGAAATATTGAAGATTATATGCAAAACTGGTTGGACGCTAGGCATGAAACAATACAGCCAATGGCAATAGCAACACGTCCGTGTCCAATTCGGGAGCATGAACAGAATTCTGATTCGGAAGCATGAACAGAATTGCATCAAATTCGCAATGGTAAGCAAGCAATTTAGATTCAAGACATCGACATGAAATGGACTACAGAAAACAAGAAGAGGTCAGGGTCGGTATTGTATGTTAACTCTGGCAGCATGGCTATGTCCAGCAAACCATGATTGTAGGAGTCAGCANGTTGGTTGCCAGAGAGATTGATGTACTAAGCCATTTGAAGCCCTCCAATGTCTGCAGGCACTATCCTACATTGACGATTTTGTGAAAGATCAAATTTGAATATTACATTTCTCAGCCCAGCAACTTCTGATGGTAAATTTTCCAAGAGCTGGTTTTCTAATAGAACCAGCGATTCCAGACGACTGAATTTTCCCAACTCTGTAGGAATTCTACCGGAGAGATTCCTTACCAAAGAAAGCCCACAAAGATTTATAAGGTTGTCTTTACTCTATATCCCCTGCCAGCGCATTTGCAAGTCTGCCGTGGATGTGCGTTTAAACTGGCGTACATGGACAATGCCGCATCGGTGCTGCTACCGCCCTCTCTACTGGCGCCTGCAAAATTTATGAAATGACACAAAGGTTTAATGAAAGCAAATTAGGCAGCTTGCTCATGCTTTGCGGTAGCATTTTCAGTTTAGTCGAGGCCTCTAAGCAACTGCACGGAAGCTCCCTCTGATCCACACCTTTCAGCTTCAATTTCTACAGCGTAGGAAAAGAAGTTTCTCTTGAATTCTTAAGGTCATTTCCTACCGGGCAACCCACCAATGTTAGTTTCAGTAGCTTCTGCATTTGCAGATTCCCTGTAGTAGTTCATTTTTTTCTCCAAATTCTCAGATTTTCAGGGTTTGTAATGATAATAACTTTTTTCCCATGTCCTCTGGCAGGTTTTTCATCCTTAGGAATTTGGACAATTGCAGCGATTTTAGTGATTGAGGTTTCCTACCTCCTCAGGCAGCGTTGTGATTGTTGAGCAACCGTAAACTTTCAAGAGCTCCAATTTTGACACTTTTGAGAAATTTGAGGGCAATATTATGTATATCAATAGGACACAACCATCATATTTTCCATTTGAATATTTATTTTATCTTGTATACAAACGATGGAAATTGAGTAGAATTAATATCATTCATATTTTATTCATGCCCTCTATCATTGCCTTTTTCTAATATTTACTTTTGCTATTCGATGAAATGGCCAAATGTGCCAACAGTTGTAAGGGTACCATTACTAGTGCCTCCAAAAGAGCCCTTTGTCATGAAGGTGCCCTAGCCCATTAGAACTAAGTCCATCCACATAGCCAAACAATAACCCCCTATGGTGGCTAATGCAATAGCTTCTTTATTTGAGCCAACCAATAATAGTAGGAAGTCCCCAACCAAATAGTAGAAGAAGCCTATGTAGAAGCCTAAGAACAAGAATGATAAGCAAGCTAGGGGATAGAAGGAAGTGGGTCCACCAAATCCCACTCCAATCTCATATATTCCCATGACCCCAACAACCCAAGCTACTTCAACTAGTAAACCATGGGAGGATCCTAAGCCCCAGGAGAAGGAGAAATTGGCTAGGTCACAATAACAACCTAAACATGAAGTCTACATTCTAAGGCACATGGAGAAAGTCTAGAACAATAAGAATGAGAAAATTGCAACCAACAGTAAAGACTTCCTTAATGCGATGGAATAGGTTAAGCAATTGCTCAAGAAAAAGAACACAACCCTTAGCTTGTATGACCTAGTTATAACTTCCACTACACATCATGAAGCACTAGTTAGGATGTTGACTTGCATCCCTATTAGTGAGGGCATCTCTCTTAGTAAAGAATCCATTCACGTGGTGATGGTACTTTCTTCACCCAAGCATGCTAGATTAACATCACTAGTGTTTCATGATAATGAAATCAAGAAAAATCCCTAGAATAGCGAGGTAACCAAGGCATCCCTCTTCATAACTATATGAGTTAGACAATATAAAGTCCATAGGATGCATGTTGACAATGGGATAACAACAAACATTATACCTTACACCATCGGTGAGTGTTTGGGCCTGATAGAACAAATACATCATACAACAAGTTTAGTCCTTAAATCCTTTAATAGATCATGGGTTGTTATCAAAGGCTTTATCTTTCTAGATTTTATGGTAGGGGAGTGATTCCCCATAATAGAAAGCTTCTTGGTGGTAGAGGAAATCCTAGGATTCAACCTCATCCTAGGAGGACCTTGGCTTGCTTAATTACNCTAGGATTCAACCTCATCCTAGGAGGACCTTGGCTTGCTTAATTACGAGCTATGTCTTTACCTATCCACCAAGAAATTCACTTACCTTATGAGGGTGGTGAAATAGTTATCCATGAAGATAGTGCTTTCCCCTACTAATTAACAATGTCGATTTAGAACAAGGGTCTGAAGTGGAGTTTCAAGAAGAAACTCCCAACATTGGTTACAAAGTCAAGGAGCTCTAAGTAGCAAAAGAGGCCAGTGTTAACAATGTTGAACCCATTGATGCACAATGGGAGACGCACAATGGGAGGAGCTCCCTTTTAATGTCATTAGTGAAGGGAATAGGGAATATAAGCTTGTACAAAATAAACCTTACACATTTCTTAAGCCCTCAAAGATCAGGAAACATCTGCACAAGTGGTATGTTCCCCTAGTGCTCTTGCCCCATGTACCTATGAACATGTAACCATATGTACCTATAGCCTAGTTTGTATTTTACCTTTGCTTTATGTCAAAGTTAGATTTGCTCATAGCCTAGAGTTTACTTTGGTTTTGCATTTTTACTTTTAAAGCCTTTCTTTTATTTTTACTAAAAAAAAACATTATAAAATTTTTTAAAGCATGAAAATATCCATAAACATTTTTATGTTTTCTTTTATCACATGGCCCACGATGGCCTAAAACTGGCAACAATGCATGGCCCACCATGGACTTAAACTAGAAAGAAACCTTTAACTTATTTCTATTCTAGTTTACAACCTTGTTACCTAGCCATTTAAGCCTTTTTTTATTATGTTATGACACTATAGCTAGTTTAGCCAACGAAGCCTTAAAACATAGATTACAACATGAAATTGTAATATAACCATGATACTAGAATAAAGTAAAAAAATTAAAATTGAAACTTAAAATTAAAGCATCTATAACATCATTGTAGTGATTGAAAATTTTGGTTGCTAGAAAATTGAAAATATTAGCCAAAATAGCATCAACCTTGAATTCCCAAGGCCTTCAAAAAATGGGATTTAGGGTGCCCTAGATAGTTCAGTAGATCACCCAGGGACTTAGAGAATGAAAAATGAATAATGCAAAAAGAAGAATACAGATTTGAAAATCAAAAGCAAATACAAATTGCACACAAAGCTAAAACTTCAAACTTTATGAATAAAATAAAGAATGAGTTTGAGGAATGTGTATAAGAAATGCTTATAGGAGAGCATGGGGGTTTACTTGGGCAGGGATTTAGAGTCCATTGAAGTAGATGTTATCAAATTCATGATTTAGGTGTTCTGCCACTCTTGATGCTATCAATCCTCCTCTGTTGCTATTCCAAATTTGCAATGTTGGCTACTACTGAGGGGGTGGGAAGTGTAAAGGATTTGGGCTACCAGAATGCTCGATGTTCAAAGTTCATAAATCCCAAAGGGGGTAATGGGGGTTACAAGGCTACAAGGGTTCAATGTTGGAAGGCTTTAAGTAGTTGTGTTTCTACAAATTTTCAAGAACTCTTGGATGTCCAAAATGCCAAATGCTCAAAAATGCCAAAGTGTGGAACCTCAAAATGGTGTTTGGGGTTGGTTCTTATAGGCTTTGGGTCATGAATGGGACTACAAATTGCTACAAAATTTTGCCTCGTATAGGTGAAATGGATGCCCACTTTTGGGGGGGGGGGGCGCGGGTGGTGGTTTACTATGTATGGAAAGTGCCATACCCCCATGGCCATCCTAATTACTATAAATAGTAATAGGACACACCATCCATGCTAGCTTTGTTCTTCCATGCTGGGCCTTCAACCTTCTATGCTAGCATGCAGGATTCTTGTTAGAGTTGATGCAACGTTGAAAATCTTAATCATTCTAGTTCTATGCTGGGGGAAGGTTAGATCCATCCATGATGGGCACTGTGCATTCCTTATTCCTTCATGCTGGGAGGTAGGTGACCCATACCCCTCCATGTTGGAGGGTAGATGAGATCCACCCCCTACAGGTGTTCCAATGTAGAAGATATCATGCCCCCCATATAACCCATCAAATTGCCATTTTTGGCATCCCAAAAGGAATTTTTAACCTCCCCAAGCCCAAATATAGACATTACATGATTTTTTTCACTTGGGGAGTGAGGTATTAACCATTTATGAGGCATTTTTAAGTCCCAAAAGTATAAAGCATGTGAAATTGTCCTTCATGGATTACAATCTTCACATTTACAATGAAGTCTTACCTTGGGGTTTCATTGTGTGAAGGTTACAAGGATTACAACATTGAATTTTTGTGGTGTTTGAATGGTCCCTCTTTGTTGGTGTTTAGAAGATTGACCCAAGAGGTGTTAACAAAGAATAAAAAAGACCATGTTGGATCCATCACCAACTCCACGCTTGATCTAGTTGTGTCAAACCATGTCGAAGAGTGCTCATGATGATGGAGTAAGGCTATTATGAGGGAATGGTAATGAGGTCATAAGAAGATGGTCATGGAGGCTAATAATGCATTCCAAGTGTTGACACCATGGCTATAGCATGGCACTAACATGTAGGTTAAGTAAGTAAGGTTATGCACTTTGTGTTTAGAAGTGTTGTTTACTCAACAAGTGCTTTTGAGAAACCAACACTTTGCTCCAAGGTTTCTTTGGCCATTGGGCTTCTCCCTTATGTTTAAAGCCATTGGTCTTTATTGGCCATCCAGCTTGGCAATTTGCATCCCCATTTCTTTGTGAGGTGAAACCTTCATTTGGTTTCTTTGCCAAGGTTGATTAGATCTGGTTTTCCCATTGAGTGAGTTGCATTACACTTAATGGACTTGGGGATTTTCCCATTGAACAAAATGTGTTACATTTAATGGATTTAATAATTTCCCACTAAATGAGATGTGTTACATTCAAGTGGAATTGGAGGTGGAGCATGATGAAAGGATGTCATATGACCATACATGCACGAATGTTAGATGTTGGTCAATATTGTTGCTTAAGGTATGTAAGGTCATAATTAGGCTATGGGGCTAGGCTCAAAGAGCGGTGCTAGATGGAGGGAAATGGTACAAGCACTCTTGAAGTAGCAAGATAAACTCATAAAATCATGCACATTGAAGTTGCATGATGACTTGCTACCATAATGAATTGCACACCCTTACGATGGCTCCAAGCTTCATCCTGCAAACACAACTTTAAGAGGACAAGAAAACCAAGTCAATAGAGCATGTTATAATGTTACATTGCATATAGGTCACATATCATGATGACATGATGAGCAAAGATAGAGCTACCCAAGATACCAAAGTTGCCAGTTTAAGGTTGTGGTGGACCATGATACCAATTTAAGGCCTTGGTAGGTCATGGTGCTAGTTTAAGGTCATAGTAGACTGTGATGCCAATTTAAGGCCCTAGTAGACCATGGTGCTAGTTTAAAGTCATAACAGATTGTGGTACCAATTTAAGGCTTTGGTAGGCTATGGCGCTAGTTTCAGGTCATAGCGGATTGTGATGATCATTTAAGGCCTCAGTAGGCTACCAAAGGGTTCATGTAGGCTCACTTGATGTTGGTTATGAAGGTCATTGTAGGCTACATGTAAGATGAATTCAGATAAGAATGATTGACCAAATTGGCCAACTCATTCCCATCCATGTCCATGATCCTAAATGCTCCATTGTCGTAGGCTTTGGTGATTAGGAAGGGCCCTTCCCAGTTGACCGAGAATTTATTTACATGCTCGCAGATGGCTTTGAGGACCAAGTAACCTTCCTTGACCTTATGCTTGATCAAGTTATGGAGGTGTTTCCATTTCTACCTCTCTTAATATTGCTCGATGTGAGCAAGCATTTGTACTCGCTACTCTACTAAGTCCAGGTTTGAGGTCCATAGCTCCTTGCTTTGGTCATCGTTGATGAAATTGGTCAAGGTTACTCAAAGTGATGACACTTACAATTCAAGAGGTAGAAGAGCTTCAAAACCATAAACTAGGCTATAAGGCATTACACCAATTACCATACAATATGTCATTCGGTAGGTTCAAAGTGCATGGACAAGCTACTCATGCCATTTGGGCTTATTGTTGTTAAGCATCTTCTTGAGCAAGTTGATGATGGCCTTGTCACTTTCTTTTGCTTGTTCATTGACTTGAGAGTAATAATGTGATGAAAAAGAATGCTTAACACCTAGGTCATGACAAAAATATCTTAGTTCTTAACTACTAAATTATGGTCCATTATTTGTAACTATGATCCTGGGTATTCCAAAATGGACTACTATGTTGTCCAAAATGAATTTATAGACTTGCTCAGATGTTTTCCTTCTCAAGGGAATAAATTCAACCCACTTGGTAAAGTATTTAGTTGCAATGATTATGAAGCTATGCCCTACAGAAGACTTAGGTGTTATAGGTCCAATGATATCCAATCCCCATCATTGAAATGACTATGAGTAGTGTGTAACTTAGTTGGTGGTACATGTATGAGATTGCTATGTTGTTGGAAAGTTTCACAAGTTTTAACCTTATGCAGGTAGTCATTTTCCATATAGGACTAGTAATGATCTAATCATCTAATTTTAGTGGTCATGGATTTAGGTCCTATATGTCCAAAAACACCCTTGTGAACCTACTTCAGGACTATTCTGGCATCAATTTTCCTTAATTACACTAACAATGTGCCATCATAGCACCATCGACATAATGTGTTATCACCTACTATGGCATATTATTTTGATCATTTATGTATAGTGTTCTTTTGAGCAGTAAATAGGCCTTATGAAGGTTCACCATGCATAAGATTTGATATCACCATACCACTCCTTAATAAGAGTAGTATGAATTATGGCCACAAAGGTATCCTTAGTGCTCTGCATGATGAGGATAGCATAGTCCACAGGCAAGGTGAACAACTTACTAAACACATTTGGTGTCACACTGAGGGATAATGTTGCAATGACATTGGCTAAGGGATTTTCATTTCAAGGTATATCTTGGATATTAACATTTGTAAATTGTTGTAACAGTGGCTTCCCTAAGTCACAGTAAGGTTGTAGATGTTTTTCCTTACATACATAAACCTTAGTTATTTGGTTGACTACAAGTTGAAAATCACCTTTAAGTGCTTGATTCCTAGGTCATGATCTACCATGATCCCTTGATTAAATCCTCATACTTCGGTACGTTCTTGGTGCATGAAAACTCAAAATGGTAGGCAAAGGGTTGGATTTCACTAGATGGAAATGTTATGATGGTAGTGACATTGGCCCCATGGGAAGTTGAAGCTCCATCAAAATGCATGATCACCTCATAACCTTTTGGCACTTGGCTAACAACCTTGACATGTTCATCAGGAAACTTGGGATCTATTGTTGCCTGGTTGTCAATGGATGAAATAGTGAGTTGTACAACTATGGATTGAAATTTTTTTGATGATTGAGAGATATAATAAAGGTAAAATTCCATTATTATGGCTTTCCATCAGGCTAAATTTCTACTCTCATAGATGTTGGTTATTATGGCTCTAAGCACCTTATCTTTGCAAATGATGTTGACTTGGTTTCTGAAGAGGTAGTATCTTCACTTCTTCAATGAGAAGACTAGTGATAGAAAATACTTCTCCATTGCAATGTATTAGATCTCATGAAAAATTAATGCATGTTTAAGGTAGTATACTGGCATCTCTGCCCCATCATCATGTTTTTGATAGAGTAGAGTGAATGGACGTGTCAAAGATGGCAAGGTAGATGTAACATGATTTACCCTCTTTTGGAGAATAGACCTTTGGTAGTTGTGCCAACTCTTGATTGAGGTTTTCAAAGACTTCTTGGCAATAAACCATCCACTCATAGTGAATTCCTTTCTTAAGAAAGTGTTGCATGGATTGTAACTTATCCATAAGCTTGGTAATAAACCTATGGATCAATTTTAATCTAACTTTAAAACCTTGAAGCTCCTTAAGGTTAGTAGGTGTTGCTAGTTTTGATATGATCCTAATCTTATCAGGATTGACATGTATCCTTGCCTCAGATACTACAAAGCCAAGTATCTTACTAGTCTTGACACCAAAGACACACTTCTTAGGATTGAACCTAAGTTCATACTTAAGGCATGTTTTAAGTAAAAGGTCTAGGTCATGTGCATGGTTGTTGGCCACTTTGGACTTAACAACTATGTTTTCTATGTCATCATTGAGCAAGCCTAATATGTAGTCATTGAAGATATATGTTATGACTCTTTGGTAGGTTGCTCCTACATTCTTTAGGCCAAAGCACATCATGATATAGCAAAAGGTATCCTAAGGAGTCATGAAGGTCATATTGAGTTAGTGTTCTAAGTTGATCCTAATTTGGTTATATCCTAAGAACCCATTCATAAAGGACAATAAGGCATTCCTAGCCATAGTATTGATAAGTTAATCAATACTAGGCAAAGAAAAGTCATCATTGATGGTTTCCTTATTTAGGTCTCGAAAATTGATGCAAATATAGATACTCCCATTCTTCTTGGGGACTACCACTATGTTGGACATCCATTCCACATAGTCAACAACCCTAATAAAATCAACTTGGTAGAGTTTTGTGATTTCATCATGAACTACCAAGGCCAAATCAAGTTTAATATTACACATTTTTTGCTTGACTGGTCTAATGTTCAAATCAAGTATGATGTTATGTTGTACTAGGTGTAGGTCTAGACCTGACATATCTTCATATGACTAGGAAAAGACTTTAATGTTGTCTATAGGACCTTGGTGATGTCATGATCTTGTTGAGGTTCTAGTGAGGAACTTCATTTTAGGGTTTTCTCCTCACCACTATGTGTTGTGATAGGAACCTCAACTAGAGAGTCTTCAATTATGCCCCTAGCCTTGAGGCCAATGATTCTAACTAGGTTTTTAGGCCATTCTAGAGGTTTTTCGATAGAGGCTATGTGGTCAATAAGACTCTCAAGCTCAAGATCTAGGAAATCAAAGTTAATATTTTGCTCTATATCATCATGGGATTCATGTAGGTACAAGGGAAAACTGATCTATTACTAGGTACTCATACTTTAGTCTTACATGTCAACCATAAGCACATTAAGTGGCATCAAGGTAAAGATGAATAAATAATGTCAAAATGCTATAAAGTTATGTAAATCCATGTTATAAAATGCAAACACAAGGGAACAAGGTTGTATAAGGCTATAAGAGATAGCAAGAGTTCAATAAAATGAAACAAGAGCTACATAAAGGTCAAGCAAAGGCTAGATAAGGTTGAAACAAGCATAACAAGGAAAAACAAGATTGACTACGGTCCTAAACTTGGTAGTTTAAGGCCTTGGAAGGCCATGATGCCAATCTAAGGCCTTAGTGGGCCATGGTCACATGGTGCCAAATGGTGGTTAGGGGATGTCAAACCCCATAATTCAATACCAATCAAAGGTTAAACAAGGCTATATAGGGCTATAATGTAGAGAATAAGATAAGCATGAAGTTATGCATGGGTTTGGTAAGACCAAGAAGGTCAACCATGCAAAATAAGGTCAAAACAAGTTGAAACATCATGGAATTAAATCAAATCAAGCAAAATAGGCTATGTATGATAAAACTTGACTAATATTGGTCAAACAAGGTTAGGTTTTGCTAAGGTTAGGCCTTAGTGGATCATGGTTTCCAGCTATAAGGGTCATAGGTAACTTTAGGTGCAAAGCAGGGCTATTTTGAGGTTTTTTTGACTGAAAAAGCAAGGGTTTTAAGGCTTCTACACTAGATCTACACTAGATCCACCTTGGCAAGTTTGCAAGGGGTGACCTCTAGTGTGAAAGGGGTGACCTCCAGCATGGATGAAACATCTAGAGGGTTTCCAAAGCTTGTTTTGGTTAGTTTTTAACTTTTGATGGGTTGCATTTTAATGCAATTAATTGGGGAAGGGAATGAACTAGGTTTAACATTAGTTTCAATCCCTAGGACCCCCCTTTAGAGCTTGAAAGTATTTTCCACACTGGAACCACACTAGCTAGCATGGAGACTAATGGAATATGTTGTATGTCATATAGAGTATCAACATTTGGCATTCTGGGGCCTTCCCAAGGTAGTGTAGGGCTAGACCTACCAAAATTAGTTACTTTGAAGGTTGAAAAAGGCCAAAAAGTAGGTCTTGAAGTTACACCCCCTTGTCTCCATGTTGGCCAACATGGTTAGGAGGGTACTTAGTGTGGAGGATCCAAATTTGGGCCAAAATAGGATCAAATAGGGTTTGATGGGTTGCCAAAACCAAGATCTAGTAGTTGTTCATCCTGTAGCTACATTTTAAGGTTATTTGGGTAAGGTCTTAAGTGTTAAAACAAGTTTGGGGTAGTCTCCATGCTAGCCAACATGGAGTAGAGAGGATGCCCTTGCCTTTTGGTCTTAGGATGGTTTGGGGAGTGAATCAATCAAGTTTCTAGGTTCCTAGGGAAGAAAACTATGATTTCTATAGTTTTTGGCTGATTTTGGTCATGTTTGGAGGCTGTTTAAGGCCATGCAAGGTTATACCCCCTTGATCCATGCTGGGCAGGTTTCTCGTTATGTATGAGGGGAGCTAGTGAGATTTAAGGGCTAAAACAGGGTCTAATAAGTATAAACTTGAGGTTGTGAGGTCTTAGGCTTCTTCAATGTAGGTTTCTAGTCTTTGGGAGTGTCAATCTATTGCCAAGAATGGAAAGGCAACTCATGCACATTGACTCCACATTGGCCAACATGGAAGAAGGGGTGGCTAGCATGGATAGGTTAAACATGTTAAATCTAGGTTAGTTCTGGTAGCAATTGACCATGCATGTTAACGCCCAAGGTTTTCGATTTTGAGTGTTAGGGTTTAGGATCAAAAATAGGTAATTTGGAGGGTCTCTAAGTGGTTTTAGAAGTCATCCCTTTGGTTCCATGCTAGCCAATGTGGATCCAACATGGTGGATCAAAGGAGATTAGTTTTTGACTATTTTTTTTAATTTGAATTGTGCATGCACATCTCCAAGGTTGCTGATGTTGATGGTTGAAGCCTAGGTTCAAAATTTGGTAATTTTGATGGGTTTTAGGCTTACCCCTCTAGTTCCATGTTGTCTCTATGCTTGTTATAATTAAGGACCTTAGGGGTCATATTTTTATAGTTTTTGATCATTTTAAGGTATTTTGATGACTTCTAGAAGTGTTGATAGGGTTATAGGCTAGGTATAAGGCAATTTGGCATTATTTTGATGTGTCTATGATCACCCATAAACCTTCCTAGCTACATCCATGTTGGCCAGCATGGAGGAAATGTGTTCTTAGTGTGGAAGCTAGAGAAATCCTAAAGTGGAATGATTTTTGATAAACTCTAGCTGCTAGAGCTTTTGGGAAGGTTGGATTGTCAACAAAAAATAATTTTAGGGTAAATCTTGGAATTTTTGGCTATCCCCCTATCCATCCACACTAGCTTCATGTTGGCTAGCATTGAAGAGGGTCTCCCTTAGCATGGATGAACTTGGATTAAATTTTTAGTCCACTTTCAACAAGATCTAATAGGGTTTTGAAGTTGTTGGGGCTACAGGGGTTCAGGGTCTAGGTTCAACATTTAAATCCATTAGTTTGAAGGCTTCTAGGTGTTCATGTAATTATCCCTACATTCATCCACATTGGTTAGGGTGACCCTAGTATGGATAAGAGGAGGGTGATTTCGTTTTACCATTTTTGATCAGTTTCAAGGCATCTAAAAGCTTTGGGATGCTTTGGCAGGGTCTAGAAGTCACCAGGGAAGGTTATTAGGCTATTTTTGGTTATAAAATAGGTTTTATTACATAATATCAGGTAATTCACACTTGGTAGCATGGAGGAGGGTTTCACTAGTGTGGAGAAGGCTTCAAGAGCAAAAATTAACTCACGTTCTAGTAATTATTGACTATTAGAGGTCATGGAGGGATATATAGGCTATCAAAGTGGAAACTATGGTAGTTGGAGGCCTTGAAAATGGTTTTATGTCATACACCCTAGGCTACCACATTGGCTCCATGTTGGGTAGCATGTAGGGGAGGTTCACTAGCATGGAGATGGGTTTAGATGTGGAAAATTAGGTTATTTCTGGTAGATCTAGGTTATTGGAAGCTGATAAGGATTTTGGAAGCTAAAATATGGTAATTAAGCTATTTACTTTAGCTATTTGAGGTCACCCCCTCTTGCCCATGCTAGGTCTACATTGGGTAGCATGGAGAGAGCCCCCTAGCATGGAGAAACCAAATTTGAAAGTTTTAGTCACTTTTGACTAGGTTTGAGGTCTTGAGGCTACCAAGGATGATTGAAGGGGTTCTAGGTCATGTGGACCCACTTAGGGGATCAGATCTAGTCTTGATGGGTACTAGGGAGTAAGTATGGGTGTTCCCCCTAGCTCCACACTAGGTAATATTTCCCTAGCATGGAAGCCAAAAATGTCAAGTTTTGACAAGATCTAACCCCCTTTCGTAGTTAGAGGCTTGGCATGATAGGTCATAATTGCTAAAAATGGCAAGGGAGCTAGTGTGAGAGTGTTGTGAGGTGAGGGAGGCTAGTATCCACACTGGATCCATGCTTCTTAGCATGGATACAAGGGTGGATGAGTTGTGATAGGGATATGAGTGTTCTAAGTGGTTAAAACCCAATATTGATGGAGTTTTGTAACTTGGGATACCCTGCATGGGGGTGTATGGTGGAACCCCTTGTCCAAAATCCAAAACTTTGAACATAGTTTTTTGCTTCCCACCCTTCCTAGTGTAGAGAATACTTTCCCTCCCTTGCACTTTAGTGCACTTCAAGTTCTAGTACACAAAATTGGCAACCGGGGTAAATGAGTGGGCATTTAGGTTTTAATTATGTTTTTATGGTCTAATAGTTGAAAAAATCAATCACAAATTCAATCCTAGCATACAACGCATTGAGGGAGAGCTCTAGTAAATATTCTTTCCACACACACCATCCATTCTTTAGCGTGGAAGTAGTAGACCTTCCTCCTAGGCAACATAGAGCCTTCAACCCTTTAGATTTCCTAGCTTTTTCAAAGTTGGTGTAGTAGAGATGAAGAAATGTGGAGGTAGAAATAGAAAATCAAGGATCTAGGAGGAAAATTATGCTACATAGAACATCTCCCAACTACCTAGGCCAATTTCAATCTAAGCATCTTCTATGGCCACTACAAGGTAGGCCATTACTAGCCATTTTCTGACTTCTCTAGCTGTTTTTCATAGTTTTTCTAGCTAGGATGGGATCTTTTTTGTTAGATCTATGTTGAGGGAGTGGGTAGAATGAAATTCCACCTTGTACTTTGGCTATTCCTACATAGATGTAAGGTCATTTTGTTATTTAGGCTTCAATTGATTTGATTTTAAAAATTAGGTTTGTTGTTTTGATGTGCTTTTTCCATCAATTTGGGGGTGGAGCCAATTTTGTCAAATATAGGCTATAATATCTGTCAAAATTAAAATTTGACAAAATACCGTCCCCTCTTTTGATGGTTTTTTACATGGGTTTTAGGTTTTTTGGTTGTTTTGGCTTTAATTCATGGCTAAGGTAAATTGGGTGTTGTGTGTTTTTAATGCTTTTTTGGTGAAAAATCAAGCAAATTTATGAATTTTTTGTCATGAAAATAGATAAATATTGCTAAAATATAAGGTTACATATTTTTAGTGTTATGTTTAAAGTTTTCCTTGGTTGTGATTTTTCTCGATTTGGAGTTATAATGACGAAGTTATAGGCATTTTAGTCAGGTTGTGTAGTTAGGGCTTGTGCCATTTTTTAGAATTTCATGAATTTTTTTCAAAAGAAAAAACAAGGATTTTGAATTTTCTATGGCTATGGATGTGTAGGCTCAATTTAAGCTTTCAAATGTTGGTGAAATCACTTTTTTTGGAGCCTAAATGAAATTTTGACAAATTTTTTGCCAACCCTATGTGAAAGGTGATTTATGGTGACAACTCTGGTTGTGTAATTTTGGTTATTTTTTTTGTGTAAAAATGATAATGAATTTTTAGTTGTATTTGTTATGGCTAGAAATTTTACAATTTCAAGATTCCTTTCATGATGGAATCACTAAAATTGGAGCTAGGATGATGTTTTAATAAATTTTTGATCATGGTTGTGTAAATTAGGCTTAATTACTATTGTAACACTTTATCCCTTGGAGATGGACGACATTGACATGCTTAAGAAAATTTTATCTTATCAATACCACATGCTACTGGGGAGGCCTAAAGATGTTAATTATGCTTTGAAGTTGGTTTCATGAAAGGTAAAATGTTTTTTACTATTTTTAGGAAGCTTTCTACTATGGCCTTTTTCTAGGTTTTTAAGGCATTCTATGTTAATGCATGGTTTAAACTAAGGTATAATTTAGTTGTGATATTTTGGTTACATTGTTTTGGCTATAGAGTTTAATGGCTATGGAGGTTGTAATAGTGTTGTTGTAGAAGTTCTTGGAAAAATATGAATAAACACCTTAGAGTTTTTTACAGGGGCTAATTTCACCCCAAACTGTGATGTTTTGCATAAAATTTGTCAAGAAATTATAAGTGTTAAAATGTTCCTAATGGTGTTGTTGTTTCTCCTTGTAAGGCCTTGCTAAAACCATCCTATGTTGTATCCAACTAGGCGCAAGGGAATTCCTTGCCTACTTATTGCAAAACTTTAGTGTGATACTGTGGTCACACTTATTTGTAGATGTGGTCATGGTTATAGTGGAGACCTTACTACCTAGGTTAGTAAGCCTGGTCACCAGGTTCATAACTGATGATCTAATAACCTAGGCAATAGGGGAACCAATGAAGATTAAGGACATTGTTGATACATGTTATCTTTTAGACATATGGAGGATGCCAAAGTATTCTTAGTACAATGTTGATAATACTTTGATAGTGGTGCATAGAGTCCACACCTTGTTCCAGAATCCTTCAAGCAATGTGTATCTCCTACAAGGCTAAGCATGATTATTACAAGTTTTTAACATTTTTTCTTTTCTATTTTGGTTACCTTTCCTAACTTATCGATTTTACATATATCTTGCAAGTACATGGTTAATGATCAAGGCTTGATCACACATGATCAAATCTTGGTGGTGGACCAAACCACATTAAGTGAATTTACCAAAGGCCCCAAGATCAGAATTGTTGTATATGAATAGTTAAGAGAGGACTTTGATGAATACATCAACATGTTCAACCTTTTTTACAAGAAGTGTGTAGCTACCAAAACAACACATAGCTGGTTGGTGGCTTCCAAGAGTGTCAAGAGATAAGGCATTGCCATTGGGACATCCACATAAGCTTTGCCATGCAAGAAGAAGAAAGGTGAGAATAAGACTAGCTTTCTATGTTATACATAAAGTGTTATGGCTATTTAAGTGTCTTATGATCTTTATCTATGGTCCAAACATGCTTGCATTGATGCTAGGCGATTATTGTTGGCTTGTAGGACCTTGTACCCCTTCTAATATTACTGTACCCATTTTCAAATGTTCCTTGGATACTCTCATTCTAAAGGTTGGTGATGTTGAGCTAGCATAGGAGTGGTTGAGGGAGCATACATCTGGGAACATCCAAACAAACATTACGCTTGTTGGTTTGCTTGATGTCTTCATGGTGCCTAACCCTTGCATCCCCTTTGTAGAGATGCTAAATGTCATTGACTCCTTTGACATAGGAGCTAATGTATTTTTCACCATAGTGCAAGGCATACTGATTAACATTATTGTTAGTGAGGCAACCTTTCATGACTTGTTTGGTATTTCCCCTAATGAGATGAAAATTGCCACCAAACCAATAAAGGAGGTTGATCATTGTGAGGAAGTTGAGGAGTGGTTTGATGGTAGCAAGGGCCATTTTGGACTTTGTTTTGGATGACTTTACGAATCTTAAAGTATAGGAATCTTATTATTTATTTTGATCCCATGCCTTTCCTTAACTATTGTCACAAAAGATGATAATTAGTATTGCACAAGGATGGAACTTCAAGAAGGTCTTGATGGAGGGTGCTCATTTCAACTAGGCTTCTTCTTTGGCTACTAGCCTCAAGGAGAAAATCTTGAGACTCCATGAAGACACCTTTTTGATAATCCACACGCATTCCACATTTTTTACATGTTAATAGAAGAGATTTGAGGAGTTCTTGGTGGTGAGTAGGAATGGGCAATGGGTAAGCTAGGATCCAACTATGTGGGCCCAAAATTCACCAGAAGACATGGGAGACTCACTATTTATTTCCACCAAAGGATTTGATGGTGAGTGATGTGAATCCCTTGATAGAACAAGGGAGGAGCCTCTAACCTTTCTAATAAACATTTTGAGGGCCCAACGGTTGTGTTCTAAGGCTGATTGGGTAGCTAAGGCCAAGTTGAAATGGATTGTAGAGGAAGCACTGGCAACATCATAGCCACCACTAAGCAGAAGATCATCTTCAAGCTTAACCTGTCACATAAAGTAGTTGTAGGTAAGTTTAACTATTTTTTGAATTTTTTGGCTATGTTATGTTCTATATGTTATGGCTACATGTGTTAACCTATCTAACATGTTATGGATGTAGATGAGTGATAGGAGATGGTAATTCAAGTTGCCGCTATAGAAGAATAGTAGAGGCATGCAGAGGAGCATAAATGTGCTGTTGAGGAGCAAAGACATGTGGCCACCATAGTAGTAGAAGAGAAAAGGTGTGTAGAGGAGACACTCTTACAACAACATGAACCTGAAGGATTAGCCAACATTGACATGGATGATCTTGACACCTTGTTTGGTAAGCCACTACCTAGGGAACCCCCAATTATCATCCCTAATGAGGATGAAAGTCTAGGTATGCCTATGCCTTAAACCTACTCGTTATAGCCCATGATCTCATGCTTAGTTTTCATTCCAAACTCTTAATGATTGTTATGCTTTTTGTAGTTCCTGAGCCACCAGTGAAGGCCTCTACATCCATGTTTCACATGAAGCTATGGGTAGAAGTCCTAGACAAGATAGAATTCATGCATGAGGTGTCAAAGGACATCATCGATCGGTTGCAATAGGTTGCACCTAAGATTAGCAAGGGCTAAATTTTACTATGCCTAAGTTATTTTCCTATAAGTTATGGTTCATGTTATGGTTATCTTAGGTTGTATATTGTATTTATGGTTATATTTTTGTTATTTTTAGTTCCATTAGTTACGTGGGATTTGGTTGAGACATGGAATTTGACTCCTTGCCTAAGCTTCCTTTTGACACTTCACATGTCCTCCTAAAGCTATACAAAAATGTCACTGTCTTGTAGTTTCATGTGCAAAAACTTTATGGGAGTTTCAAAGGTCCAATGAATCCATATGGGAGTAAATTGTGGCCTTGAAGGAGGAACCTAAAAGGAAAGCTGAGAGGACCAAGGATCTCAAGGACCATAAGGCCTTTGTGAAAGCCCAAGTGGATAACTCAGAGAACTTATAGACCAAATAGATCACATGGGCCCACTACTAACACACCATCCATGACAAAGTTTCCCTTTCCAAGGAGCTGGTTGAGTAGTAGATGTAGATAAACTTGATCTTCCAAAAGGTCTAAGACTAGAGGGATTATAGTTCTTAGGTCCTAGAGTGGGACTAGACATAAAAAGATCATAAGAGGAAGTATAAGCTCAATTTGGAGGAATATTTGAAGTGGTTGAAGAAGGAGATGATTTAGTGACATAAGATCAAGCTGTTCATTTAGGCCATTTAGGTTAAGAGTGCTTACAAATTGTTTAAAAGCACTCTCATAGTAGTCAAATCCCATACTCCTTAGGTCACCATGGCTATAGAAAAAACCACTATGGCTATAGTATCATGGGAGTCATCATCATGGATAGGTGTGGATAGGACAAACATCCTCACTACCATTAATTTTGGGAATGTTGATTGGGCCAACATGAGAGAAGACCAGATTTTCCATTGTTTGGAGACTAACCTTCAACATCTTTCCCAAGAGTTCATGAAGCTAGAGTTTCCATAGGTTTGATGGATTTTATGTTTTGAATTCTAATATTGGATTTGTTTAAGTTATATTTTTAGCTATTGGTTATTGATTGACTGTATGTTATTATGTCACAGGCATCAGACAACATTGGTGGCCCCAGCGGTGATGGTGATGATGATGATCAACCACCTCCTTCTCTGGATGCCTCCTTAACACCACTAGATGCTTGATGTAACAACAATTTTTGTTGATTCTATTTTAGTTTTGATGTTGGATGTTATATGATCGATGTTGGCTAACATTTGAGTTGTAGAAAGTTTGCCACTTATGGTTCATTTTTTTAATATTTATGCACATAGTGTAGCCATGGCTCTCTATATTTTAAATTTTAAGTTTAATTTTAAGTTTTAGCTATATATGTTATTGATGACTTTGTTGGTTTAAGGTTTTAAAGCTATAAACGTTGTAAATAAATATGTTGAGAATGGCTATGTTGGTTATGTAGAAAACAACTAAACTATAAGATTACGAATGGCTATAGGATGAGGGTTTCTTGCTAATTTAAGGCCATGGTGGGCCATATGTTTATTGCTAGTTTAGAGTCTTAGTGCACTACAATGCTAGTTTAGAGTCTTAGCGAACTGCGGTGTCAGTTTAGAGTCTTAGTGGACTATAGTGCTAGTTTAGAGTCTTAGTTTACTACGGTGCCAGTTTAGAATCTTAGTAGACTACGATGCCTATTTAGAGTCTTAGAAAACTATGATGCTAGTTTAAGGCCTTGATAGGCCATGGGTTTTGCCAGTTTTAGATAATGGCAAGCTGTGTTGTAAGGAAACTAAGGTTTTTGGTGTTTTTTATTTTAAAGTTTTTATGGGTTTTTTGGTTTCATAATTTTTGTAAGGTTTTTGATGTTTATAACATGCTAAAAAGGAAGATAATGAAATAGAAAGAGTTTAACAAATTAAAAATGAAAATCAAAGTAAAACCTTAGACTACATGCATAA
This sequence comes from Gnetum montanum, assembly GCA_015680685.1. NCBI lineage: Eukaryota > Viridiplantae > Streptophyta > Gnetopsida > Gnetales > Gnetaceae > Gnetum > Gnetum montanum. The sequence continues at coordinate 19,552 of MNCI01018931.1, read as the reverse complement.
AGATTAAAATAAAGTGTATGAAAAGGCATAATAGGTCAATAAGGAAAATTTAAGCTACGTGACTATTAGTATGTATGGTTACATGGTCATAAGGGCATGGGTGGAGGGTTCAAGGTGTACATCACTTGTGCACATTCTTTCTAATATTTGATAGATTAGGAAATGTGTAAGGTCTTTTTAACACAAGCTTGCATTTGCCATTTCCTTCACTAACAATGTTGAAAGGGAGTTCATCCCATAGTGCATTTTGTTAGCCATCATTGTCATTCTCAACTATTTCCTCTCTCTTGAGTTGCTAGACATCATGGTTGGGAGTGTCTTTTTGAAACTCCAATTTAGACCCTTGCTCCATGTCCACATTGTTAACAGCCAAGGGAATTCCGTTATCATTGTGAATGATGATTTCACCTCCCTCATAAGGAAGGTGATTCTCTTGATAGATAGGTGAAGACATAGCTCACAATTAAGCTAACCAAGGTCTTTCCATGATTAGATTGAACCCTATGTATCCTCCACTACAAGAAAATCAGTGGTTGTGGGGAATTACTCCTCTTCCACAAATTCTAAGGAGATAGAGCCCTTTGTAGCAACCCTTGATCCATTGAAGGACTTGAAAGTAGTGGTTGTTATATGCTGTATCTACTCCATCAGACCTAGGTGCTCAATGATAGTGCATGGGATAATGTTAGTCAGAGCTTCATTGTTCACATTCACCTGATGCATTTTATACTACCCTACCTGTATGGTGATAAAAAGAGGAGCCTTAGTTACCTTACCATTTTAAGGATTGGTCTTGATTTCACTATTGCAAAACACTAGTGATGTTGACTTCTTCTCCCTTGGTGAAGAAGGAACCATCACTGCATAGATGGATTTCTCATTAGGGAGGATGTCCTCACTAATAGGGATGGAAGTAAACATTTTGACTAGCACCTCATGATGTGTAGTAGAAGTCATGATCAGGTCATATAGGCTCAAAGTTATGTTCTTCTAGTTGAGGGATTACTTGACTTGTTTCATTGCATTGAGGAAGTTCATGTCATTGGCTATGGGCTTGTCACCTCGATTGTGATTTACATTCTTCATGCATCCCAAAATGCAAACTTTAGCCTTAGGTTGTTGTGTCTATTCCTCTTTCTTTTTATCTTGGCTCTTAGGGTCCTCCTATGATTTGCTTGTGGAAGCAACTTGGGTTGTAGAAGTCATGGACATTAATGATATGGGAGTGGGCTTTGGTGGATTCACTTCCTTCCCTAACTTGGTTTTCTTGTTACCTTTGTTGTTGAGTTTCTTATTAGGCTTCCTTTGCATAGTTGAGGCCTTCTAGTTGTTATTTGGTTGTTATGGCATGGCCACCATGGGAGGCTATTGTTTGGTTGCATGGGCTAGCTAGGTCATAGTGGGCTAGGGTAGCTTGATGACAAAAGGCTTCCTTGGAGTCATTCATGATGGTGCTCTTACAAAAAAAGGGGGTGTTGAGCTAGTGAAAGCTAAAGAGGCCCTTTCATCATGAGGGGGTATTCGAATCATGAATGGTTCCCTCACAAGTCTCCGATTGTCATCAACGTTAAATGCCAATATAATGTATGCACTATTATTGACATTCAATAGGTCCTTATTCATTTGAATGAATTGGTTTTGTGCTTAGATAAGGTTGGATACATCTAGAACTAACTCTTCCCTATCTATCATCTATTGTAGGTCATCCTTTAACACAAGGTAGAAGTTTGTGCCATGACCAGGTAGTTGATGATAGAGGCAACTTAAAATACTTAGGTAGCTATGGGTCATCCTTTGTTGCTCTAGTGGGATTCTTGGATATCTCACATAGCCTTTTATGTTTTTTATGAGCAGCTTCAGATATTTTCTTGTATTGGATCCTTCCACTTTTCAATAGTTGGTCTAAGAGTTTGGATGCCTTTAGAGACAAAGTAGTGTATTTTGTCCTATCCTTTTGCTTAAAGGTTGGTTTGTTCATGGTCAATGTAGTGGCCTCAAAGATCGATCGTTGGTTATCTCGATTGTTGGTAGGGACTTTGGGTGGGTTGGCCCTTGACCCCTATTTACTTGTTTTGGCTTCTTTGATTATGGTTTCCACCGCCACATTGTTCTACTTGTTCCACTTCTTGTTCATTTGTGTATGTTGATTTTTGTATGCCACATAGGTAGGGTCATGACTAGCCTCTGTGACATCCTCTATGTTTTTCATCTAAGAGAAGGCTTGATTAATTGACTGTAGGTCAAGGTAGTATAGTTTAGATTTATTGAAATCATTGACGACTTCTTTGAATATAGCCAAAAGGTGGACTTTAGCTATAGGATTTTGTATCTCATTTAGAAAGCTATTCCATTGTTGGATGAACTCTTGCATTGGCTCAAGGGGTCCTTACTTAATCTTCATTAGCTTGTTAAGTGTGGTGTTGGGCTTCAAGTTATACTTGAAGTGGTTAATGAATTGGGCTATTAGGTCTTCATGAGAGGATATATATCCTCTAGGTAGGGCATAGTACCAGTCAAGTGCTTGCCTAGTCAAGGACATAGGAAAAATCCTCATTACGGTATGCATCCATTATTGTAACACCAAGCACTCAGTGTGAAAGGTAATCAAATGGACACTTGGATTACCTTCACCATTGTACTTGGTGAATTGGGGCACAAGGACACTAGGGGGAAGAGTTAGTGGTAGGATTGTGGGACTAATGGGATTATCTTGATAAAAGTTCATAATCTTCATGGTCTGTGAAGAGAATATCCCAAGTTTTTGTGACTTTTCAGTTAAGTCTTGGATCATTTGAAAGGCCTAATCTAGTCCTTGGGGTACCCCTACTAGTTGTGGAGTTTGAAAAAATGTTTGTGGTACCTATTGGAAGGCCTAGGCCCTCACTATTAGTTGTAGAGTGGAAGGGAGAGGTTGGATTATTGCTATAGTTTGTGGGCCAAGCAAGGAGAAAGATGTTTGTGTAGGTATCTAGGGCAGAAATAGAGCAAAGGGGGTATGTGATCCCTGGGCTACTTGGGAAAGCATGGTGGACCCCACTTGGTTATTTAATAGGTTAGTAGTGGTGAAAACCACTTTTGAAGGTCGTACAAATCATGATTGGGTGGAAAATGACATGGAGAAATGGGGCATAGTGGACTGTGACATTGATTGTGTTTGGTGCACAATGATGACTAGGGTAGGAACAAACTATGGAACTTTTGTTTTATCAAAACATTAAGGAAAATGGAGACTAGGGATGTTTGTGTGGTTGTGTAGTTGTCATGTTTTTAGGACAAGAACTTGGATAAGAAGGCTTGTGGAAGCTCAAGAACATGAACAAGGAATGAAGAATTCAAGTACAAAGAAAGACATCTCCAAGAAACAATAGACATCTTGGTAGAATTGAAGGCAACATAGGAGAAGACATCTATGCAAAATAGTAGATGTATTTTTGATTGAAAGACATCTTTCGTTAGAAGAAGATGCCTTTGCAAAATGAAGACTAGTTGTAGAAAGATGTCTTTCATTAGAAGAAGACATCTTCCTAGAATGGAGGTGAGATGTAGAAATATGTATTCATCATGAAGAAGACATCTTTCATGACTGTTAGTTAGTTGTTACATGAGTTTTAAGATGAATTTAGAAACATAGTGGCTATAAGAAGACATCATTCTCAATGGGAAATGCGTAAGCTTCTATACTATCATTGTGTAATGATGAAGCAAAAATTGTGTTCATTATTGTTCTTCATTGTGCAATCATTTGTCTATTTTTAATTGGTCAAAGTAAGCTATGCCTCAAAGTGCAAGGATTAGCAAAATTAGTTGTATCCTTTTCTTGTGATTGTTTTTCTCTTTTGTTGTCTTGTGAGGTTGATGTGCTTCTTGCAGGAAGGCATTTTGATTAAGCTTGTTAGGATCCTCCATGATTGAGTGTTGGTGTAGTGTCACAACACTCTTGAGTGGAGCTCAAGTTGTAAAGGTTGTGGAATCCTATAATCATTTTCTAAGCTTGTCAAAACCTTGTAGGATTGAGTGGATTCATAGCATCAAATCTCTTTGTTGTAGAGCTTAGAGCTTGTACAAGGTGTGGTACTCTTCAAACCATATTTGAGAGCAACAAAGTCTAGAGGTGTGCTTGTGAACTACCCTCCAAGAAAGAACTATTGAAGTTGGAAAACCATGTTAAATTTGGTGTGTGTTTTGTCTCAAATATTTTTTATTTTGGGAACTTATTCATTCCCCCTTCTAAGTTCAACAATCCATAAGTGGTATTAGAGCATGGTACTATTCTTCATCATCAAATTCAAAGAGTGAACAAATGGAGGGGATATCTTATACAAAGCCATCCATGTTAGATGGATTCAAATTCACCCATTGGAAAGCTAGAATGCAAGGATTCTGTGAATCCATGGAGTTTGAAGTTTGGGAGTCAATACTTGAAGGCTACACTTTGCTTTTTGATAGCTCCATCAGCATCATCTAGCCTTGCAACAAATGAACTCAAGAGGAGAAAGATAAGTTCATGTTTGATTCAAAAGAAAAGAATTATTTATGTTGCACTTTGAATAAATCTGAATTTTATAGAGTAGCAAGATGTAATATAGGCAAAGAAATTTGGAAAAATTTTGAAGCTACTTATGAAGGAACCTCTATTTTCAAACAATCTAAATTGTTATTTTTGCAAAGAAAATATGATAAACTCAAAATGAGAGAAGGTGAGAAAATAAAATATTTCTTCTCTAGAGTAAATGATATTGTTGTAGCTATTAAAGGTACTGGAAAAGATTTACCCAAGAGTGATGTCATCAACAAAATGATTGGAACTCTTTAACTGGAATTTAGACCTAAGTTCACTACCATGGAAGAAATTAAAGATTTCTTAACTCTAAAATTTGAAGAACTTCAAAATGCTCTCATCACCTATGAAATGAATCTCATAAGTGAAGGAGCCTTCCAAGAAAGATCCATTGCTCTAAAGACTACCTCCAAGGTGAAGGAGCTCAATGAGCATGATGACAACAGTGAAGATGAGACTGCCTTCCTTACTAGGAAGATATAATAACTAATAACAAGAAAGAACAAGGGGACATATCAACAGAATCCAATTAGTTCAAAGGCAAAGGAAGAGATAAATTTTTTTTGAATTCTAACTTAGGCTTCTCTTCTATAGAATGTTGGATTTATGGTGGAAGAGGCCATATGGCCTTTGAATGTCCTAGTAATTTTAGGTTGTAGCCTAAGAAGAAATCCACTAATGAGGTAAAGAAAATTGACTTCTATACAAGTTGGGATGATGGGGAGTAGAGTGAGGAAGAAGTGGAGGATGATGGGAAAAAATTCACATCTCATCTGCATGGTCCTCACTGATGATCATGCAGATTCATTAGATGATGATCTTAATGATGAAGAAAGGTTTGATCTTTTATGTAATGAGCTTCTATCATTTCAAAGTCTTTGCAATAATTTAAATAAATAAGTCAAGTCTAAAAATCAAGAAATATCTTTGTTGAATTTGAATATTTCTGATCTTACTAAACAACTCTCAGACCTAAGGGTTGAGAATGAAAAGCTAACCTCATCCTTAGAACATGCCAAAGTGGAAGTAGCAGACATCAAATTAATAAATGAAAGATTGGCAAAGGAAAAGAAGTCTCTTCAAATGGTACTAGGACAAGGAAGAAATCCACATAACAAGAGTGGTTTGGGATGTTGCACACAAGAGCAATCACCTTCTGTAAATTCATCATAATTGAATGATTCTTTGGAAGTAAAAGCCAATACATCAAAATCATAGGAAGCACCCATTTTTCAAAAATGTCCTAAAAGGTTTAATCATCCTAATCTCTCATACTACCATAGGAGGATTAGGTGCTATTATTATTACAAGTTAGGACATAAACAATGGAATTGCAATCTTAAGTATTATCATATAAATAATTGGTCATATCATAGGACTCATTGGTCTTATCAAAGTGCACTAAGAAAGGATTTTGTGTAGGATCATAAGGGAGACCAAATGTCAACTCAAAAGACCTAAGGAACTAGAAAAGAATGGAGAATTAAATGGGAGAATCAAGGGAATTAGGATACTCTCACTAAAAAATTTATAAGAGGAAGCCAACTTTGTACATTGAAGAAATTCAGTTGATAAGAGAATCCTCAAAGAAGGAAAATCATTCTCTAGCCCTTTGAATACCAGTACTTTCAACAATGTAGTAGGTAAGTAGAGGTAAGTTGGTTTTGTTTTTGCAATATTTCTTTAAGACTAGTCCATTGGCAACCTTTCCCAACCCCATCCTAGTTTTGGAAAAGATGTCTTCACAAAATAAAATATGTCTACCAAAAGACATCTTCTGATAAGCAAAGATGTCTATATGAATTTTTGTACCTTTTGGGAAAGACATATAATGTACATGGAAGACATCTTCTATGAATTTTAAACATAGGAAAGATGTCTTCCCTCTAAAAAAGACATCTTATTTCTTGTTCAAAACCCTTGTTTGCTATTGCTATTAAAGTCAAAACCCCAGTTTTGTTATCATATTCTTTCATTTGACCCCACAGAGATGACTAGGGCTCCACCATCAGCAGTGATATTATTAGAGATGGCCCACAAGAAAGTTGGAACATCTAGGGTGTTGCCAAAGAAGAAATCCAAAGGTAGTTCCAGTAGTGCATTACCCACTTACACACTACAATTCTACAGTAGTAGCACACAACACAGGTTTGAAGCTACTAGATTCACAAGCATTATTATTGAACAATCTTTGTCTTTCCCTACTCACAAACAAGCTAGATTAATGGATTATTTCAAATATTTGTATTGGAAAACCTTCATTGCAATGAATTTTTTGGTTCCTAAAGTTTTAATTAGGGAATGTTATTACAATATTATCATTACAAATGTTGTTTTTGGAGCAATCACTTCCATGGTTGAGGGTATTCTCATTGATGTCTCTCCCTAAGTTGTGAATGCAATCCTTGGGATCTCTAGTTAGGATGTTTTCTAGGTAACCATTGATTCTATGCAGGACATCTATTCTAATGGTATTATGCCTATTGCATATGATGAATTTTTTCATGTATTATTTGGAAAGGATATTACATTTGAAAGAGGTCATGTTGAAAGGAGCCTAATGATTCCTGATGCTTCCAANAGAGGTCATGTTGAAAGGAGCCTAATGATTCCTGATGCTTCCACCTTATCTCTTATTATATTATATAAAGTTATGACCAAAGGAGAAAATCACAGTTATTTGCTACCACCCCAAGCATATGTGCTTTATTGTCTTTTCACATGACTGCCATAAGGTTTGGGACATACACTCTATTGGGACATCCTGAGTCTGTTTGCCAAGGAAAGGATCCTTGTGCATCCCTATCTTATCAGCTTGTGGATCTGTTAGATGGATGTACTTATTTTAGAGATGCCTATACTCAAAGGTAAGAGGAGTCTGAATGAATATGTTGAGAAGAGGGGTCTTTCACATGCAGACGAAGTACGACCTTGGACAAGATCGTACAAGTTGAAGTAAGAAACATCTCCATAGCTAAAAGATCAAAATTTACATGTGTCTATATTAATTCATTATTGAAGAAACTTCTCCAAACCTTTGCATGAGCTATTGGGAAGCTTGGGAGGAACCTCTCTTACTTGCATAAGAGTTTGGATGCAATTGGCATTCCATCTCCTTCTGATGGGCAGGTCTTTGAGGTTGTTACTACTCCTCCTATTTCTAATAGTGAGGAGGATGTTCCTATCCCACCATGGAATTTTGCAGCAACCAATCCTTTACATGCTTATGACTTAGAGATGGAGTTTGATTTAGAGGATGAGGCACGACTGGCTTATGTCTAGGGGGAGCATCATGATCCTACACCACCTATTAACTCAGTACCTCCATTATTCAATGTTCCTAGCTCTTTTGAGTAGCATGTTATGGAGAGCATCTTTAGAACCATGACCCAATGAGTTCTAGCTCAGTAGCCTCTAGTTTCATTAGATCTTATAGCTTCATCTCAATTTCAAGTAAAGCTTCATCCCAAGTGGGCTCCCATTCAGTAGGTTGAGTCCTTTGATAAGGATACATAGAGATCAAGTTGTCTTAACACTAGTAGTGATGATGATGAGGGGGAGACTTATTTTGTCCATCTAGAGCAAAAAATAGCTTAGAGTATGAGGATGTGATCAAGGCTAGTGATTAAGACCTTGGGTGATTATTTTCTCTCTCATTTTATTAAGAAGATATTTTTTGTTTCTCACATATGTAATTTTGGGACTTTGCACATATGTGATTGATGTGATGTGACAATTGTAGATAGTTGTGATGTGATGTATGGATAATTATGATGTAATGTATGCACATGGAGGTCACATGATGACTTGCTACTATAATGAGATGCACCTCCATGATGACTCAAGCTTCATCCTACAAGCCAAACTCCAAGAAAATAATAAAACCACCCCAAAAAGTCATGTTATTACAATACAATGCATAAGACCATACAAGATAATTAACAAATCAGACTACCCAAGGTCACTAATGTTACAAAATCCCATAGTTCATTTTTTATGAAAAAAAGAAAGGTCATGCAGGCTTACTTGTTATTGGTTGTTGATGTCAATTTTTAGACTTCACAAGCTACATGTAGTAGGGCTTTAGATAGGAATGATTGACTAGATTGGAAAACTCATTCCCATCCATGTTTGCTATTCTAAATGCTCTATTGTCATAGGCCTTAGTGATCAAGAAAGGCCCTTCCCAATTGGCTGAGAATTTTTCTGCATGCTCTTGGATGGCTTTAAGAACTAGGTCTTCTTTCTTGATCTTGCACTTGTTTAGGTTATGGTGAGGTTGCTATTTCTTCCTCTCCTGGTACCATTCAATGTGAGCAAGCATTTTCACCTGTTGCTCCTTCACTGAGTCTAGGTCCATGGTACACAACTCCTTATTTTATTCATTGTTGATAAAGTTTGATAGGACTACTCAGAGCAATGGAACCTACAATTCAAGAGGTAAAACAACTTCAGAATCATAAACTGAGATATATGGGATTACACTAGTTGTAATTCGATAGGTTGTTCTATAAGCCCAAAGCACATGGACAAGCCACTCATGGCACTTGCATTTACTGTTGCTCAACATCTTTGTAAGCAAGTTTATGATGGCCTTATTACTTACTTCAGCTTATCCATTAGCTTGGGGGTAGTACAACAATGAGAAGAAATGCTTAATGCCTAGGTCATGAATTTTTTTTTATTTCTTGGCTGCTAAACTGTGGTCCATTATTTGTGACTATGATCATAGGTATATCAAAAAGGGATACTATGTTATTAAGTATGAATCTATAGACTTGTTTAGATGTTGTCTTAGTTAGGGGAATAACTTCAACCCACTTTGTAAAGAATTTGGTCATGGTGATGATAAAACTATGCATCACATAAGACTTGGGTGTTATAGATCCAGTGATATCCAACCCCCACCATTGAAGTGACCAAGTTATTTGTGTGGTGTGTAACATAGTTGGTGATGTGTATAAGGTTACAATGTTGTTGGCATGTGTCACAAGTTTTGACCTTCTGTAGGTAGTCGCTTTTCATATAGGATCAATAATAGCCTAATTGCCTAATCTTGGTGGCCATGGCTCTAGGTCCTATATTTCCCCCACATACAACCTTGTGAACTTGCTCTAGGACTATTTAGGCTTCAATTTTACCCAAGCATACTAACAATATTCCATCATAGGACCATTGGCATAATGTGTTATTACTTATAGTGACATACTATTTTGATTGTTTTTGTATAACATGCTTTTGAGGAGTGGTCAAGCTTTGTAAAGGTTCACCATGCATAAGATAAAACTTAATATTTTCATACCACTCCTTTGGAGGAGCAGTATGAACTATGGCTACAAAGATATCCTCAATGCTTTGTGTGATGGAAATAGCATACAATTATCAAGGTGAATAATTTGCTAAACACATTTAGTGTCACACTAAGGGCCAAGGTTGCAATGGAATCAGCTATAGTGTTCTTAGTTCAAGGTACATGTTAGATATCAATGTCTATAAACTATTGTAGTAGTCTCTTTCCTATGTCATAGTAAGATTGTAAATGTCTAGCTTTACATGCATAAAATTTGGTTGCTTGGTTAACCAAAAGTTGTGAGTCGCCTTTGATCATTAAGTGTTTAATTCCTTGGTCACAAGCTACCATCATCCCTCTGATCAAACCCTCATACTTTGCTATATTTTTGGTACAAGGAAATTCAAAACGGTAAGTGAAGGACTGGATTTCACTAGATGAGAATGCTATGATGGTAGTGGCACTGGCTCTATGGGCACTTGAAGCTTCATCAAAGTGCATGACCATTTCATAGCCCTCAGGTACTTGGCCAATGATGTTGATGTGTTCATCTAGGAATATAGGGTCTATGGTTGCATGGTCATATACTAGTGAAACAATGAGTTGTGTAGCTATAGCTTGACCTTTCATTGAGGCTTGAGAGATGTAGTGAAATTCAAATTCCATTTTTATGGCTTTTCATTAGGCTATATGGCTACTCTCATAGATGTTTGTCATGATGGCTCTAAGCATGTTATCCTTGAAAAATGATATTGACCTAGCTTCCAAAGAGGTAGTTCCTCCACTTCTTCAATGAGAAGACTAGGACTAGACAATACTCCTCCACTTAGGTGTATCAGGTCTCATGGGTAACTAATGCATGTCTTAAGTAGTATACAGGAAACTCTACTCCATTATCTCATTTTTGATAGAGTAAAGAGGCAATGGATATGTTAAAGATAACAAGGTAGATGTAAGAAGTCTTATCCTTTTGTGGTGGATAAATTGTTGGTAGTGTTCCAACTCTTGCTTAAGACATTCAAAGGCCTTTTGACATTGAGCCATCCACTTGTACTAGATCCCTTTCTTAAGCAAGTGTTGCATGGATTGTAACTTATCCGTAAACCTAGCAATGAATCTACAGATAAATTGCAATCTACCTTACAGTTTTTGAAGCCCCTTAAGATTAGTTGGTGCTACCAAGTTGGCTATGGTCTTAACCTTATTAGGATTGACATGTATTCCCACTTCTGATACTACAAAGCCAAGCATCTTATTGGTTTTGATACCAAAAACACACTTCTTGGGATTAAGTTTAAGCTCATACTTGAGCCATTGTTTAAGTACAAGGTCAAGGTCATGCATATGATCATCAGCCACTTTAGACTTAATAGATATATCATCCACATAACCATTGAGCAAACCTAGCATATAGTCACTAAAGATATATGTTATAGCTCTTTGGTAGGTTGCTCTTATTTTTTTTAGACCAAAGGACCTCATGGTATAAAAAAAGGTACCCCAAGGGGTCATGAAGGTCATGTTAAGTTGATGCTCTTGGTTAATCCTAATTTGGTTATATTCTAAAAATCCATCCATAAAGGATAATAAGGCATGCCTAGTTGTAGTATCAATAAGTTGGTCAATACTAGGTAAAAGAAAGTCATCCTTGATGGTTGCTTCATTCAGCTCTTAGAAATTGATGCAAATGTGAATACTCCCATTTTTCATAGGGACTACAACTATGTTGGATGCCCATTTTTCATAATCAACAACTCTGATGAAACTAGCTTGGTATAGTTTTGTGATTTCATCATGAACTACTAAGGCCAAATTAGGCCTAATCTTACAAACCTTTTGCTTAACTGGTCTAATGCTAGGATCAAGTATGATATTATGCTGTACTAGGCCTAGGTTAAGACTTGGCATATCCTCATATGACCAGAAAAATGCCTTAATGTTATCTTATAGGATCTTGTTGATGTCTTAAGCTTGTTGAGGTTCTAGTGAGGAACTTAGTTTTAGAGTTTTCTCCTCACTACTATGTGTTGTGACAGGAACCTCAATTGGAGAGTCTTTGGTAATGTCACTTTCCTCAAGGTCAAGGGTTTTAACTAGGTTTTTAGGCCATTCTAGAGGTTTCTCTATTAAGGATATGTGGTTAACAAGACTCTTAGGCTTAAGATCTAGGCAGTTAGGCTCAATAAATTATTCAACATCACCATGAGGTCCATGTAAGTTCAAAGGTAGGGTGATTTGCTTCCAGGTATCCATACTCCATTCCTACATATCAACCATAAGCACATTAAGTGGCCCCTAGGTAAAAATGAGTAAATAAAGTTAAAATGATATAAAATACCTTAGTAAATATGTAAAAACATGCTATTCCATTGTCAAATAGAATGCAAACAAGGTCAACCAAGGCTTTGGGATGTAGGTGAAGAAAAATAAGATAGAATAAAGGCCAAAAAAGGTTAAAATAAGTGGAAAAACCATAAAAAATAAGAAATAATGCCAAACATGATAAACTAATAATACATTTTTCTAGTTTAAGGCCTTTCCATGCCATGGTTACATAGTGTCAAATGATGGTCAAACCCTATCATTTAACACCAATCAAAGGCTAAATATGGGTCAATAGAGGGCATAATAGAGAAAACAAAGATAAATGTGATGAAACCAACATGATGTAAAGGCTAGATGGGTCAACTAACGGTAATGAAGGTCAACATTTTCCAACAAGTTTAAAATAAGTCAAAACACCATGAAACAAGGTCAAATTCATTAGAATGGAAAACTTGGTTAGTACTAGTCAAATATGGTTAGATTTTGCAAGTTTTAGGTCTTAGCAAGCCATGGTATGGCCTACAAGGTTGCCAAGGAAGTTTGGGCATGTGAGGAGGTCATTCTGAGGTTGTTTTGAGGTAAAATTGGCTCTTTTTCTTGTGACTACACTTGGTTCTACTAGTGACTACATTAGCCTAGCATAGTCATGCATTGCATAACATAGTCAATATTCATGGACACTATCCCAGGCTCAATATGATAAATTTTGGACTTCTAATGATCCAGATAGCTACTTCAGGGGGTTGGTAGTGAAGATTTGCAAGGTTTGGCACTATTTCCACATTCTAGAAGCTTGAAACTCATGTTTCTGTTGGTGACTACACTAGGCCATCGTAGTCATTATAGGCCCCAATGTAGTCACATGGAATAAATGAATTCATTGGGGTTCTAGATTGGGATTAATGCTTTATTAGGTTCCTAGGTTAGCATAGGGTTGTTGGAGGATTGAATTGGCTATTTGGAGACTAAATTTGGGCAATAGAAGTGGATTTTATATGGACTTCCCATTTGACTACACAAGGCCAACATAGTCATGCATGGTGCTATCATATTCATGGAAAATTTAGTATTTTTAGGGCCAAAATAGTGTGGAATTGTAGCTAGATGGGGTGGAAATGATTTTGGGATTTTTGAGTCAGTTTTGGACCATTCTGAGTGGTATATTGTTGGTTGATGTTACCACAAAATGGGTTCCTATTGTGACTACGTTGGGCCAACATAGTCATAGACCTCTTGAATGTAGTCATGCATGGGAAATTAGTTTTGGTGAGTTTTAGGATTCAATCGACCATGCTAATGGATTCTAGGGATCACTGGTGTTGCTAGCTAGGGTTATAGTGTCAAAATTATTAATTTTGGTGTTTTATTGGATGTTGGAATGGCCAAATACCTCTTAACTACACTGGCATGCAATCCCTAGCATAGTTGAAAGGTCTAGAATGAAAAAAAATGGATTGTGGTCCATTTTCCTTGGTTTCTAGGTCTCATCAGGATTTGGTAGGGTTCTAGGTCTTTTCAAGGGTTAATTTTAGCTATTTATGGGCTTTTCCATGTTGACTACATTGGGATACACTAGTGACTACATTGGCCTAGCATAGTCATGTAGTTTTCCAATGTAGTCATGAGATTTAGAATGAAAATTAGTGAATTCTAGCTTAAATCCCAATGTTTGATGGTCCAAATATGCTTCAATAAGGTCCTACAATTGGAAATGGTGTTATGGTAATTGGATTTGACTTGTTTTGGGTTCCAACATGTGGACTACACTGGGAAGCACTAGTGATTATGTTGGCTCAACATAGTTATGCAGTTTTCAACATAGTTGACATGTTTAGGATGGACAATAGTGTGTTTGGTGGTCTTCACAGGCTTTGGTAAGGCTCCATGGCTAGTTGAAAGTGCATTGGGATTATTTGTTATAAATATTAGTCAATTTTAGGTGGACTATGCTAGGCATCATCAATGAATACATTGGCACAGTGTAGTCATACCATCCCTAGCATAGTTGGGGTTGGGAAATGCCAAAAATGGAAAAAGTAGTAAGCTTTGTCTTGGGTTTCAACTCTACTAGGTTTTGAGATTCTCAAGAAGTGGGTTTAACTGGGAAATGACTTATTTAGGTGGACTACACTAGGCACCACTAGTGACTATGCTAGCCTAGTGTAGTCACATTTGGAAAATGGGTTTTGGAATGGAAAATGATCAAAATTTGCTCTATCTATAGTCTAGCATGGTTTTGAGGTCTCTAGGGGCAGAGTTGGGCTTGGAAATGATTCTTTTGAGGGTTTTGAGTGGACAATGATTGACACCACCAATGACTATGCTAGTCCAACATAGTCACCCCATTCCCAACATAGTCACACTTGGGAAATGAATTTCCATGGATATTTGTATGGTTTTTTGGTATTTGGTCAACATTCCAAGGATGCTAGAGGTCTCAGGGAGGTATGGAGGCTTTGAGCTGAAGTTTTGGAGCTCTAGCATGGTTTCTATGGTCAATCCCATTATAGCCTTCCTCTAGTATAGTCATGGGTTGTGACTAGTTTCTGGCATCATTTTGTGAGTTTGACTAAAGTTTCAAGGCTACCAAGAGCTATAACCAAGGTTTGGGGAGATGGTATGAAGATTTGTAGTTGACTAAATTTTTCTTATAGCCTTGATGTTTCCAAAATCACCTCAAAATTTATGCAATGACTATCTAACAACTAGGGGAGATGTCTTGTTTGAGATTGGAATGTATTACTCCATATGCTTCCATTCAGGATAAACATCTTTCCACTAAAGGAGATGTCTTTGAGGAGATATCTACATATAGATGTCTTCTCTAGATAGGAGACTTCTATTGTTTTAGTAATAGGTCTTCTTTGATCCTTCTACACTTAGGCCAAGATGTCTTCTACTTTTGAGAGACATCTTCTTAGCTTTTGGACTTTGCTTCTTGACGCTTCCTTTCATTGATTTGGCTCATCCTCGATCTTGGAAACTTCATTTTGTTGTAGTCTTCATCTTCATCCTTACTCCACTTTTCTAATGAATTCTTTGTCCAAGATCTCTTGAGTCATTGTAGTTCTCATTTTGACATCTTAAAGTGGATCTCATTCCTTGAGTCTTCTTTCATGTCCAATAGGTCCTTGTGGTCTCCACTTTGACATCTCTTTGTAGATGTCATCTTTTGAGCTCTTCTTTAGTTCATGTTCTTGTCTTACAAATACAACAGCCACACAAACAACCCTGTTCTCCATTTTCCTTAAGGTTTTGACATACCAAAATGTCAACAATCTTTTCCTTTTTGGTGGTGTTCAAAACTTAAGAAAATGGGTGAGAGGAGAAACCAATAAATACCAAAAAATAATATTAAGACATATAAATTCTTATGGTAGCTAGGGACTAGGGTAAAAGTGTTGAGGTTCAAGGTGGTTCAAAATGAAGAAGAAAAAAATAAACATGAATATGATATGATGCAAGAATAAAGACCTATCTCCAAAGAGCACAACACTAAGATAACCAAAAGAAACACCATCAGTCTATATCATGAATCATTTGTAATTGTCCATATGATTGATCATACAACTGTCTACATCATGTACACAAAAATCACATATGTACAAATCCACATAAATTACATATGTGTACATCTCCAAATTTCTTCCTCTTGCTGGACATCAACAAAAAGAAGAGAGAGAGATCACCTAAGAAGCCTAATCATTGACTTTAGTCACATCAGTAATTCAGACTTGACCATTTCTTTGAATGGATGATAAGTCTCCTCCTCATCATCATTAGTGTTGGTGTTGGGACTGCTTGAACATTGGTCATCCTCATTTGAGGACTCTATTTGCTAAATTGGGATCCTTTAGGGATGAAGATTCACTCAAAACTGAGGTGAAGTTAGTACATTAGGAAGAGCTAGAGTCTACTAGGAAGATGAGAAAGCTTCCTTCCTATGATATGTCTAAATATCAGTAGGTACCAATTGGGACATGGTCCCAAAGATACTCTCCATGGTTTTCTACTCAAAGGATCTAATAGCATCATCTAAAGGTGAAACATGATGCTCAGGCTACGTGTGACCATGATACTCATGCTACTTCCCCTGGACATAAGCTGGTGATGCATCAAGCTCAGAATCAAACTCCATCCTTGAGACACAAGAACGAAAAGGTTTGGCTATTGTAGAGTGGCTTGGTGGAGTAAGAATATCTTCCTCACTATCAAAGATAGGAGGAGTAGTGACCTTTACAAACTACTACCCATATGGAGGAAGAGGTACACCAGCAGCATCCTTTCTCTTATGGAAGTAAGATTGATTCCTCCCAAGCATCCTGATAGTGTGAGCAAATGGTTGAAGGAGCTTATTTAGGATGATGTGAGTTGTGGCCTAGTAGATTTTGACCTACTTAATTAAGAAGAGGCCTTGGATGATGATGTTTCTTTCTTCTTCTTTTCTAATGGAGGTGGCTTGGTGCTCTGTTCTGCTTTTGTTGCATGAGAAAGGCTCCTCTTCTCAGCATACTTGTTGAGGCTCCTCTTACCTTTGAACAAAGGCATATTTGGAATAGAAGCACTCCTATAATGTATCAACAAGCTAATGAGATAGGAGTGTCAAAGGATTCTCTCCTTAATGTACAAACTCAGAATGTCACAACAGAGAGTATGTCCCAAATCTAAAGAACATCTTGTAAGGAGGTAGTAAAGCACAAAAGCTTGGGATGGTAGTAGATAACTATAGATTCTCCCTTTTATAATAATATTATAGAGCACAATAAGGAACAAAGTGAAAGCATCAAGAGACATCCTATTTCTATTAATTCTACCTTTATCAAAAGACATAGTTTCTCCAAATAGGACATTATAGAACTCATCATGACTCACAAGAATTATACCATTTATATAAATATCATTCTTAGTATGAATGGTTACCCAAAAAACATCTACATTAGAAATCCCAAGGAGTGCATTCACAACTTGGGGAGACACTTTAGTGACAAGACCTCTAACCATGGATGTGAATTCCCTAAAAATAGCATTGGAAATAACAATGTTACAATAAAATTCTCTAATTAAACACTTTTGGAACTAGAAAATTCATTGCAATAAGCTCACTTAAATTTAATACTTTAAAATACTCCATCAAAGTTTTCTATCTATGTAAGGTAAAAGAAAAAGAGTCAATAGAGATGATGTACATGGATTAAGTTACCTCAAATTTGTGTTGAGGGTTGGTGCTTCTAAAATGAGGCATGTAAGTGCTTAGTGCACTATTGGAAGTTTCTCTATATTTCTTCTTAGATGGTGCCTTGGACATTCCTATCTTCTTATGGGCCATAGCTGATGAAATCGCTACTACTGGGGGAGCCCTAGTTGTCTCTATGGGATCAACTTCAAAGAACGAGACAAAAGAATGAGAGTTTAGATTTTAATAGTGGTGCCAAATGAGGGCTTTTTGCAAAAAATAAGTCTTTCATTAAGAGGAGACATCTCTTTTGTGTTTAAAACATCAAGTAGATGTGCTTCCTTCATAATAGATCTCTCTATTGTGTTGCAAGAAAAATTAGGTAGACATCTCTTCTTATGAGTAGACATCTCTTGCTTGGAGTAAATGTCTCTTAGAAGACATCTTTAGATACACATCTTCTTTGAATGAGGTTCAATAGGATGGGATTTAGGAAAAGTTGTCAAGGACTATAATCTTAATAGATTCTTACAATAAATTTAAAACTTACCTCTACTCACCTTCTTTGTTGTCAAAAAATGAAGGCACTTAGAATGCTAGAGAAGAAGATTCCTCTTTTGAGGTTTCTCTTCTCAATTGAACTTCTTCAATGTCTAGGGCTTAGCTCCCTCTGACAAATTTATCGGAGAAAGTATCTGATGAGTGGTGAGGTACCCCTACACTCAACCATATGAAATGAGCGTAGCACACATGATCCAGTCAAACTCTACAAACTAAATGCCTACACACCCCATGGAACACTTGGGGTTAATCATTCGTTGTCTTCCCAGACTTACTTGTGGTTGTCACGGTGTATGATTAAGTAAGTCTGAGGTATATGATTTTTATATCTTTTATGTTTTTCTCCTATGCTATCGAGGTGAAGGGTTGAGAAACTAACTAACTCTAATTAATGACTAATTCTAAATTAACTAGTGTCAGCATCCGTTCCCACTTACTGTATACAACCTGAACTATGCAACCATGGCTACCAAACGCTAATCATTATTGGGATCACCACACGTAACACACGTTCTCAAAGTGGTCGTACTGAGGCACTTAACTAGCCTACGTGTAATGAGAATCTGTTCCTTGACTAGTCGTACACATCCTTAGATGCTCATAATCAAGTTGTACTCATTTCGCATTCTAGGAGTTGAGGGTGAGAGAATCTAATCACGATGAGCAGCCGATTCCTTGATTAGCTGTACACATCTGTAAATTCTCGTAATCAAGTCATACTCATGCTGCACTACTGTAGGGTAATAAATAACAGGTAATAAATAACAAGTAATAAAATCCTATTCCATGCACTGCAAGGTTTATCCACAAAGCTCATCTTTATTGCTGTACACAACTTGCGTTTAGGTACAATGTTGCTCAAATAAAGATCCATTCACTTGGGGACTTCTACTGCAGGCACATGGAAAATATTCTATCCCTGGAGTGATCAATCTGCCATAGTTTCCCTACTTCTAGCCTAGGATGGGAAGTAAGGGGAGTGCTACCTCTTATTTATAGATTTGGCGGTGGACCGCGATATCGCGTATGCGACATCGCAGGGGACGACATGATATCGCATACGTGATATCGTGGCTCATGCGAATCACATCTCATCATACCCCCATGACTGAATGAAAACTCATCCTTGAGTTCCTTACAATAATATCGGGAAGGTATGGAATTATTGAGAGGAATGGAACTAATGGGATGACATGTGAACGGATCATCATTACAAGACTTGACAAAACTGATGTTCATGAAAACAAGGGTGAACACCTTATTACAATGACATCAGGCCTTTGTTGGTAGCTGAGAAAGAGAGAGAGAGAGAAACAAATGTTGCTGCTACCAATGCCAAGATTGCACCTTTGTTGTCCATCCATAAGCATGCCATCGATCTTTCTCCTTGCATAGCTGCTTCAGCACTGCTCCATTCCATGTGTTTGCTCCAAATTCAATCTATTGTTTATATGATCACCATTTGCACACACAACACAATCTTATATTAGCAAGGGTAAATGAATCATCATGTAATTGATACCTTGCTTCAGTGTAAGTCCATTGGCTAGGTTGTGGTATGGCTAATTTGGATTGGGAGATATATGAATGATGACTATCGAAGGTGTAGGGATTAGGAAGAGAATCAAAAAATTCAGGGCTAGGA
>MNCI01018922.1:0-15691 GCA_015680685.1 Gnetum montanum | reverse complement strand
AACACACAAGGGACTGTACACCACCTTGCTCTTGGGATTCCATTCCATTCTCTTCTCTCCATCCTTCTCTCCATTGTTCACCTCATTGCCAGTTGTATCATTAGTGTATATATTTTGGTTGATGCATTGTTTTATTTTTGATAAATTCTTATAGTTAAGACTTTAACTCTTGTTCCAAAGGACATTCCCAGAGCCTACGGACTCTTTGAATGTGGGTTTGTCAGGGCATTAAGGGCATGAGCCTACTTTGGGGAGGACCCACTGACATTCCTATTTGGAGCATTAGTTACATTATTTCCCTTAACATTTTGCAATTAATTTTATTTTTTTCATTTCCATCTTGACATCCATTTCATCGATGCCATAGTTGTTCCTTTTTATCTGCCCTTCTTACTCCTTTTCTTTCTCCATTCTAATGCTACCAGAGGTTCGCGATTAGTCATGGAGGTACGGGGCATGATTTTTTCGATTTTCTCTTAGCCCCAAAATTTTTGATTTTCTTCCTAACCCCTACACCTTCGATAGTCATCATTAATATATTTCTAGATCCATATCAGCCATACCACAACCTAGCCAATGGACTTACATCGAAGCAAGGTATCAATTACATGATGATTCAGTTACCCTTGCTAATATACGATTGTGTTGTGTGTGTAGATGATGGACATGCAATAATGGATTGGATCTGGAACAAACACTTGGAATGGAGTAGCGTTGAAGTAGCTATGCAAGGAGCGAGATCGATGATGCGCTTACGGATGGACAACGAAGGCACAATCTTGGCGTTGGCAGTAGCAACACTTCTTTCTCTCTCTCTTTTTCAGCTGCCAACTAAGTTCTGATGTCATTGTAATAAGGTGTTCACCCTTGTTGTCATGAACACCAATTTTGTCAAGTCCTGTAATAATGATCCATTCACATGTCATCCCATTAGTTCCATTCCCCTCAATAATTCTATACCTTCCTGATATTATTGTAAGGAACTCAAGGATGAGTTTTCATTCAGTCATGAGGATATGATGAGACACGATATCGCATGCATCGCGATATCGCATATGCGATATTGCAGCCATCGCGATATCGCGTCATCCCCTGTGATATCGCGTACGCAATATCACGATCTGCAGCCAAATCTATAAATAAGAGGCAACACTCCCCTAATTTATCATTCTAGGCTAAAAGTAGGGAAACTCTAGCAGTTTGATCACTCCAGACATAGAATATTTTCCATGTGCCTACAATAGGAGTCCCCAAGTCAACAGATCTTTATTCGAGTAGCTTTGTACCTGAATGCAAGTTGTGTACGGAAATAAAGACGAGCTTTGTGGATAAACCTTGTAGTGCATGGAATAGGATTTATTACATGTTATTTATTACCTATTATTTATTACCTACATTAGCGCGGCATGAGTAAAACTTGATTACGAGCATTGACGAATGTGTATAGCTAATCAAGAAATCATCTACTCATCGCGATTATTCTCTCTCACCCTTATCTTCTAGAATGTAGGATGAGTACGACTTGATTACGAGCATCTACGGATGTGTACGGCTAGTTAAGGAATCAACTGCTCGTCATGTTTAGGCTAGTTAAGTGCTTCAGTATGAAAACTTCGAGCACCGACTTGATTAGTGGTGATCCCAATAACGATTAGCATTTGGTAGCCATAGTTGCATAGTTTAGGGTGTGTACGGTAAGTGGAAATGGATGCTGACGCTAGTTAATTTAGACTTAGTCCTTAGTTAGAGTTAGCTAGTTTCTCAACCCTTCACCTTGATAGCATAGGAGAAAAACCATAAAAGACCATAAAAATCATATACCTCGGACTTACTTAACCATACACCATGACAACAACAAGTAAGTCTGGGAAGACAACGAATGATTAACCTCAAGTGTTCCATGGGGCGTTTAGGCATTTAGTCTGCGGAGTTCGACCAGATCGTGCATGCTACGCTCATTTCGTATGGTTGAATGTAGGGGTACCTCGCCACTCATCACACCATATGTAAGGAGGGATGCCACCTACTATCCTCATGCTCCTCCTATTCTTGCACCTACTCCTCCACCTCCTGCATAGCTACTAACTACTCCATCCATGCAGGGTGAATCAACAACAAAGAAATGCTACAAGGGCGGTTAATCAACAATCGGTTAGCCAACCAAATGGGTTGGAACCACAATCAAAGAAAATACCCTTCCTCCAACCTCATAGTTCACTAAAGCCCTTAAACACACTAGTGGTTGATGGCCCTACTCCTTCACTTTCCTCTACATCACCTTTATCGAAGTCTCTTTCAAACCAAAATCCCTCTCAACTCCATACTGTGATGTTGACCCATGTTGTATCTAATTGGATTCGAGTCAACAACCTACCTAGGCAGTTAGCCAATCTCAAGAGTCCCTTAGTATATTTGCAAATTACTAGGAATGAGCCTTGTAAAGCTCTTCTTGACTTTGGTTCTAGTATTAATCTGATCTCGCATGAGATGTACACTACGTGGAACCTTCCTCCCTTGAAGAAAAGTAACATTAGGCTGGAGCTGGTAGGCCAATCCATTACTATTCCATTGGGACTATTAGAAGACATCATGACAAGCATTTGTGGATGGTCATATCCTATCGACTTCCTAGTAATCAAAGTGGAGAATTTCAAGGGAAACTTCCCAATTATTATGGGAAGGTCATGGTTAAGCATTGTTGATGCCAAAATGGTCATTAGAGATCTTTCCTAAAAGATATCCAAAGAAAATGAATTTTGAAAGATCAAGAAGAAGAGGGTTCCATGTATTGTGTACAACGATTCAGGGTGCCATTGTGTGCAAAAGCTATGGTTAGTGAAGCAAATATCTATCTTTGCATGCAAGTAGTGTGCACTAAAAGATGAAATCCAAATATGTTTGTATGTGGTAGCCACAAAACAAGAAGGCACCCAATGGCAGATAGCTGATTCTAGTAGAAGTACATTATGCATGGAACCTACTAAGGGCCTAACATGTGATTATGTTGCAAGTATGGATGAACTCAAGCAAGTTCATCACTAGCTCTCCAAGGGAGTAAATGATAATATCAATTGGGGAGAGTTGGATATTCTTGACAATTTCAAAGAAGAACCCCTTGAATTAAAGACATTACCAATTGAAATAGAGTATGTGTTCTTAAAAAAATGAAAAGTTGGTCATTATTAATGCCAAACTTGCTATAGGACAAAAGAAGATGTTGATGAATGTTGTGAAAAAATGGTTAGCAACCTTTACTTGGTCATATTCTGAGATCATAGGAATAGATCCAAGAATATGCCAACACCAGATATACATTGACCCTACCATTAAGCTGAAATGATAGCCATAACAATGATTGAATCCCAAATTAAAGAAAATTATCAAAGAGGAAATCAAGTAACTCCTCAAGGCAGGATTCATCTACCCTATTATTGTAGAGAGTGAGTGGGTTAGGCCACTCATGATCCTACCCAAAAAGGAGGCAAATGATGAGTGCGCATCGACTTCCAGCTGCTCAATATGGCAACTTTCAAACATCATTTTTTTGTCGTTTGTTGACCAAGTGCTAGACACCATTTCTAGGCACTACTACTACAACTTTCTGAATGGTTATAGTGACTATAACCAAATCCAAATTATACCAGAGGACCAGGTGAAGATGACTTTCACAAGTCCTTGGGGGACTTTCACTTACCATTAAATGCTATTTGGTCTATGTAATGCCCTAGCTACATTTCAACGATTAGTCCTTAGCATTTTCCAAGAACAAATTGGTAGTAAGGTAAAAGTCTTCATGGATGACTTTTCTATTTATGGAGCTACATTCGAGCAAGCCTTGGCCCATCTTGAGCAGGTGTTCAGGAGATGTATCAACAAAAACCTTTGGCTCAATTGGCAAAAGATCCATCTTATGGTCTAGGAAGGCAGAGTCTTGGGCCACTGTATCTTAAAAGTAGGAATTGAGGTGGATCCTAAAAACATGATAGTCATCCAAGGAATAACTCATCAACTAGAAATAGTTAATCATACTAGCTACTATTGGTGCTTCATTGAGAACCTTTTCAAAATTTCCAAGCTATTAATTAAATTAAAAAAGAAAGATGCACCATTTGTTGAGACCCCAATTTTACAAGCACTTGATTGCTCTAGGCTATTTCATGTGATGATTGATGCATCAAATTATGCTTTGGGGATAGTGCTTACACAAATGGATGATCAAAGACATCCATATTACATTCATTGTGCAAGCTGAAGTATCGCATGTGCACAACTAAACTACACCACTACAGAAAAAGAGTTGATGGTGATGGTGTTTTCCTTAGAAAATTTTAGATATTATGTGCTTGGTTATAAAGTGTTCATGCACATAGATCATAGTGCAATCTAACTTTTAATAAATAAACTATGGTGAGCCACCATGTCATATGATGGCTTGTGATTTTGCAAGACCTCGATCTCACAATGATAGATCAAAAGGATGTGAAAATGTGGTTGCCAACCACTTATCATGGCTAAGATGGGATGACAAGGAGAAAGAGAGCTCCTTATTTGATCAATTTTCTGATGAATATCTCTTTGTAGAGGCTATTAATGCATAAATTCTCAATGAACCAAGATGGATTAATGTCATTCTTACTTATCTACTCAAGAAAGAAGTGCTGCAAGGGTTGCACACCTAGAAGAAACAATAGTTTCTTCACCAGGTTAAGCATTTCATGGAAATCAATGGGAACCTTTACAAAGTATGTCATGATGGCCTAATAAACTAGTGTGTCCCTGACATGGATTAACTACATCTTCTCTAGTATGCTCACAAAGGCCCTTGTGGGGGCCATTATGCTAGGAGACACATGACCATAAAAATCCTCATGGTAGGATATTATTAGCTAATAATATTTAGAGATGCACACCAGTTCATCCACACTTGTGATCATTGTCAGAGAGATGGTGGAATGACAACTCAAATGGAGGGGCCACAACAATGGATTCAACCTCTTAATAAATTTGATATTTGGGGCATTGACTTTATGGGTTCCATCATGCCTATGTCAAATGAAAAGGCATATATAATAGTCACAGTTGACTATTACACTAAGTGGGCAAAAGTAGTAGCCATCACTAACTGTACATCCACTACTACTACTTGTTTTGTACAATAGAACATCATAAAAAGGTTTGGTATTCCTCGAGTGTTAATTTCTAACAATGGAACTCATTTCATAGGTGCCACTTTATAAAAACTTATTTAGTGCTTGGGGGTTGAGCACAAATTCACAACACCCTATCACCCTCAAGCCAATGATCAAGCTAAAGTCACAATTTGGGAGATTACAAAAATTTTAACATGCACTATTAGCAGGTACCGAAGGGATTAGAGCATCAAACTAAACGATGCCTTTTGGGCCTATCACTCCACATGGAAGCTTTCCATAGGTTATTTTCCCTATAAACTCGTGTATAGAAAACTACCAATGTTGCCCATTCAATCTGAGCTTTGTACACTTTGTACAACCTATGACCTTGACATGGATCTAAGTCTAGCATAAAAGAAAAGGCTAATAAACCTCAACTTGTTAGATGAAAATTGATTAATGGCCCTGTCATCTAACGAAGTAATAAAGCATTCAACAAGAAATGCCATGACCTCAAAATAAGAAAAGTTAAGTTTCAACCAGGAGACAAGGTTCTCTACTAGAATCCCACACACGTACCTCAACAAACCAAGTTTTAAACATTGTGGGAAGGACCTTTCATTATCAAAGAGACTTTTCCATCTAGGGCCACGATCATATATAAACTTGATAGCCCAAAAAGGAAGAAATTAGTCAACATCTAACAACTAGAACCTTTCCATGAGCCCAAGCCAACCAACTCAATAGACACCTCGCAAGATGGATAACCATGCTCAATATTTTAGATCTTCTCCCTCCAACTTAGTCATGGGGGAGATGGCCATCCATACTGACACTTTAAGTAGCTCTTTAGTCTTTCAACTTTTTTTTTTACACATTTTTGGTTTTACAATTTTGTTTTACATCTTTTTGTTTTTCAGGTTATTGATCTTTTTTAAGTTCTTATTTTACATCATCATTAGTATATTTAATATTTCTTAAATATCTTTTACTTTATTTTATATTTTCTCATGTTTAGTGTAATTTTCTACCCTTTTTGTTAATAAAGTGCCAAGTACAAAGGTAATGTGCTACTCGATGATGGTATATATCATTTGTGATTTGATTGTTGATGTCTAGTTTCTAACTTTGAATGTCATTACTGGCAACTAGGACATGGTTCCTTTTTATGTAACAAGTAGTGAGTTCACATCATCCACCCATCCACACACTCTATCATTTTCCTTATTTTGGAAATGTGTTGTTTCTTTTTCATTAATACAACTTTAATAAATTTGTGATTTGTGTAGTTTCTAGAATTGGGAAGGATCGAAAAGTTTCAATAGGGTATATATTCAAAGGAATGTGGTATTCTTCATGCTTTTATATTTTCTTGTGTGTGGGGGCCTTTTGTGAACTTCTCACCATTCCATGTCATTCCACAATAGGAAGTTGAATAAGTCCTTGCATGGTGTGGTCCTCATCAAAGAGAGAGAGAGAGAGAGAGAGAGAAATGAGGATTCATAGCACACCCCTTAGACCAAAGAAAAGGGCTTCAAGCACTGGTTATGGGACTTGTCTTATTCCTTTTAACTAAGGCCATTTCTCACTTCCTACTTCTCGAATTTGGAATGGTGGTTATTTTGTGGGAGCATTTTTGTGTCTCAACAGATGAACTAGTCTTAGAATGTTGATGCAAAGTCGCTGAATGTGGTTGGTTCTAGTCTGGACTAAGGATGAATCCTACTAAGTCATTTAATCACAAACTCCACAAGGGACTTCATGTGACCATAATTAGGAACTCCATTCCATTCTCTCTCTCATCCATCTATGCTTTTTTATGTCTCACCTCATTGCCAGTTTCATGTTTTGATTTGATGTTCTAGTTTGATGTGTTGGGATTCTCAGTTAGTTACTTCTGGGTTTTTCTACTTAACCTTTTGTAATCATTAATCATCCATGAAGCCCATAGACTCCTTGATTTGAAGTTATGCAAGGGCATAAAAGGCTTGTGCCTACGTTGGGAAGGACCCACTTGCATATCTTTTGGTTTGGTTAAGTTAAGTTCTTTAACCTTAGACATTTTTACAATTGAATTCTTTTTATTTACCCCATTAATGCCATCCAATTTTGTGCATCTTCACAACTATTTTTAGTGAATTATTTCTTTTTATTGTTGTGAATTTATATACCCTCTTTTCAGTATTCCTCGTGTTAAGTTTTTTCTAAATTTTATGAACCACTTCTCTTACCTAACCTATTTTTCAGTCTCATCACTAACATTATCAAGCAACCAATCTTCACAATCACAACTTAGCTAGGTACAACCACTAACAAGGCAAGGTATTTAACTACTATGTGTTACACTTTATATACTAATCCTTGATTTCTTTGTGATTGCAGTGAAAAGCATGGACTAGAAGTGGGACTGTCTTCACCAAGGATGATGCAACAATATCACTCATGAGAGATTGTTCATGACCATCGAATCTCTTCTAACTCTTTCTCATTTTTCTATTGCCAAGAAGGGTTGGATGTTCATTGGATCCGAGGGTGTTCTTTCCTGTTGTCATGAACACCCAATTTTGTACACAATTGTAATGATGTATGCTTGATCACTTCTATATTTGTCTATTTCCTCTATGTCACTATGCATGTCAACCAAACATTGCATACCTCCTAATATATTTTGTAAGGGACTTATTTCTTTGCTTCTATACTTAAGGATGATTTTTCATTCAGTCATGGGGGTATGATGAATCGTGTTTTACATGAGCCCTAATATCAAGTATCCAACATTAGGGTGGCCACAATATCTAGTACATGATATCAGGTATGCGATATCATGGCCTAAGATGCAATATCACAAGGTATTCTCGAGCCTATAAATATAGCCCTTGGGCACATAATGCAAGANGAGATCTATGTGTAATTGGATCTTTATTCTAGCATTGATGTACCTGAACACACCATTGTATTGGTAATAAAGACAAGCTCTTTGATTCATCCTTGCAGCACTTGAGACTTTCTTTCTTTATGCATTTATACATTATGATTTCATGTAGTTCACATTTAACGTTATTCATTTAGCAATTAATTTTGATTAATTAAGAAATTAATTAAAATACACAACCACAACCCTTTCAAACATGCATGTGACACTTGGTAGCTTAAAAATGGTTAGCGTTTGACAACCCAGTAGTGTTTACATGAAGTTCAAGACAGGAAGTGACGATGGTTACTTATGTTAGGCTAGATTAGATAATAGTTCATTTTAGCATTTAATTACTCACTTTAATTATTGTTTTAGGTGATTAAATTGATAAAATGTAAAATGATAAAAATCTAATGCCTCAGTCACACTTAACCATACACTTGCATCTCACAAGTGAGATTGGAAAGACAACGAATGGACAACATGAACTCACTGTTTAGCTCTAGTGTACTTGGTAATTAAAGTGTGTAGAATTTGACCGCACATGAACACCTATGATTTGTATGGTTGGGCATAGGGGTACCTTGTCACTCATCACGGTCTTTGGAGAGAGAGTGGTGGAAGTTCAGAGATTACAAATATGTTGTAGTTTTGAAGCATGACTAGTTGCTTAGTTGTTGCAATTGAAGCATTTTTAGTTTTCTCCTATTATGTTATATTGGCTTTATTTTTGTTACAAGTTTAGAACAAAAAACATGAAACTAAAGAATCTTGAAAAGAACTAAAAGAATAACACTAACAAGTAATTTCTATGAATATAAAGTTTAAAGCCAGTAATACAGAGAAACATCAGGGCCACATAGCTGGACTGATGACAACCGGGTGCCTCAAAAGCGGAGTATAAAAGCTCCAGGATGCTACTACAACATCAATGTAGTCTAGGAGAGATTGTCAGTAGCCATCTCTGGTCTGAACCTCAGCCAAGCCGTGGATTGTGTTAATTAACTATGTCAAAACATTGGTATTTGGCCACGCCCCATCGAGGTAAGTTAAAGTATGCCTTTTCTCATTTTGTTATAGTTAGGGTTAGGTTATTCTTGTTAATTTGTTTAGGGTAATCCTTTTATATGTTTATTGTTATTCTTCCAAGTTCTTTCACCTTTTTTTTTTCTCTTTCGTGACATATGACAAACTCCAGATATAAGGGTTTCATGAAATTTAAACTATTATTATCCTTATATGCCCTCTACTATTTATGATATATTTTTGAAAAAATAGTTTCAAAAAGTTCATATTGTCTATTCATTACCTAGTTGCTTACCATTGATGCATAAATTTTGGTCACCTGGAGAAACTCTGTTCAGCAGACAATTGAATTGTAGTTGACTAATTTCCCTTGTCCTGGTGATGCTACCCCAGGGTCTGTCATTGCCAGTGGTGGTCACTACTGGGCAGTAAAACCCAAGCACTTGTTAAATTCAGGAACAGATAAAGAACCAAAGAAAAAGAAAAACACAGGCAACACACACAGCTTTGTGTGGCGTTTAAGCAAGCACACCACTGGAAATGCATGAGAATTGTTATTAAATAATTTTTGCCGGATACAATTATGGTTACAGAAACGTTTTTGGGCCATTTCCGAAGAGAACGGAAACCGGATCAGAACCACTAACTGCTGCTGCTAACTATTGCTCACTGCTGCTAGAACCACTAACTGCTGCTAACTATTGCTCACTGCTGCTAACTGGGTGCTAACTATTGCTCACTGCTGCTAACTGGTTTTGACCCGTGTTGGATCAGTCGCCACATAACTTAACAGCACTGCCAAAGAGGGAGAGAGAGAGAGTGAAAGGGAGAGAGATCTGCTCTAATTGCCCACCGACTGCTCCTTGTTGTCGCCGTCTACCACGTGGGAGGAGAGGCTGGCCCAAGATCTGCCCGCCACCTCCTGCTGAGAGAAACACCTCCATTGATGCTGCTGTTGACGCCCTGACCTGTCAGTCTGCTGCTGCGCATCGTTCAGAGCCGCTGCTGCCAAAGCCCGTCCCCGCCATTGTTATCGGCTGCCGCGCAGTGCAACTGCGGCCGTCAGACTGTCACACGCCGTGAGAGGGACTGTCTGCTCCCGTCTGCAGTCAGCCGCTGTTGCCTGCCACACAGACCGGGAAGAGAATGAAGGCTCTGCCGCAGTTGCTCAGGAGGCCCGATGGATTGCAGAAAGAGACCGCCGTCTGCTTTTGTGGCTGGCTTCCCCTGGATCTGATTCCCTGGTCCCCTCTGCTGCTTCCTTCTTTATAGCCGGTGCCCACCGCCTCCACCGTCGTAACGCACATCGGTTTCGGCCAACAACTGCGTCAGCTACGGCAACCACTTTCTGCCGACACGACGCCCGCGTTCACAGCTGCAACCACCCACGTTCTCCTCCATAGAAAGAGTGCTCAATCGTGAAGTGAAAGTGACAAATCATGAGCAAATCGTTATTATGCAGAAAGTTCTTGTGAAAACTCCGGTTTGGTACAGTGCAGTGCAGTACATGCAAAGGGTATTGTTGTGGATGCATGCGCACAAGGACGGATTTCGGTTTCAAATTTGGTGCGCGAAACTCGAAATCCCATTCGAATCTTCCGTTAACGGATTTTGCAGCAACATGACGAAGCTTCCGTTAACGGATTCCTCGAGATAGTTCAATTTGAAAACGCTATGAGCTTCATCTGGGCTGATGTAACTTAGGTGGACCTAACAATTTCTAATTGTCCTAAACGGATTCGTTTTTTATTGGATAATTTCCCTCGCAAACAGACCACGCCTACGCGCATTTTACCGTGTCATCGTTCGAGGAGAATATTCTCTCTTTTTCATCTTACGTCTGCCCACTCTGTCCTCCACCATTACCTACACCCACTCCCAACCCGGGTTACACTATTTACCTCGTGAAGCTTTTCTCCATTATTGAAACAGTGCCGACAACAATGATCTATTTACACTATCCTCCACGCTGAACTTTTCTCATAAACATAATGATATGTGCAATGCTATCGTTATGTCAACCTGTTTCTTATATTTTCCACGTGAAGTTTTATTGATATTTATTGTTTTCATGTAGCAGTAGAACACTGTTTGCGACAAAAAACAAGAGTTTTGTGCCACTGTTCACGGTCTTACCGAACAATAGGGAAGAGTGAAAGAGCGATTGTTATTGGCAGTATTTTCGATAATCCGTTAGCACCGATCAGGCGACATAGTGCGAATTTGGAAGAGAGTTTAAAATGTTTTGTCCCAAGTTTAAATGTAAAATACTCCTACAAAATTTAAATGTGAGTTAAAAAAGACTTGAGCAATATTCTAAATCCCTTAACAATGATTTAAAGATTTTTTCAATGTTATGGATTGACATTGAACGGTTACTTTAATTAATGAAGGCACAACATCATCGCTGTGTTTGCTCAGTTAGAGGTGCAAATGCGGGCTCTAGCCTCTATGCACCTAAGGCATTTGTTTTAGATTCTTTTGGTTGGTTTTGTCTACTTTTCCTGAGGAATGACTCACTCATGTAGATAGCCTACTTTTCTTGAAGAATTAGACATCCATATAAAATTTAGTTGAGTAGAAAAAACACATTCCATAGAGTTGTTGCAAAGTTGATGCTTGCATGATTTATGGACAAGAAAATAATAGAAAAACAAGATTAAGGATGACAAGGACAATAATACATGGATGATATAGAATGCATTGGTAATTCAGTGAAGATTAAGTAGGTAAATTTCATATCTGTCTAAATACTACAATTTATGATTGAAAAAGAATAAAATAACTCCCTTCCTTTTCTAGATGTCAACATTACCAAGGTCATGGATAATAATAAGAATTTAACTAGCTCTTGTGGTATATATCTAAAAAGTACAATTTATGATTGAAAAAGAATAAAATAACTCCTTTCCTTTTCTAGATGTCCTCATTACCAAGGTCATGGATAACAATAAGAATTTAACTAGCTTGTGTGGTATATATAGGAAAAAAACCCATACAAATACATGGATTCCAATTTTAATCATCCTTTTAGTCAAAAAATAGGGGTTTTAAAAACCTTAATGTTTACGACCCTAATAGTTTGTAGTACAAAAATAGTGGTAGAAGAGTCTAAACATCTTGATCATGTCTTAAATTGTACAGTTAGAGCCCTGGGTCCATTGAAAAGGCTTGGAATGATAGTATTAATAGTTGGCTTTTTAAAAGAGAAAAACCCATTAGGATTATATTGATGATAGAAAACTATATGAACATTTAATAAAGAATAAAGATGATAATAAATATCCAATAGCAATATTAGTTTATCAAAAAAGTATTTATAATAAACTAGGAAAAATATTAAGAAAAGAAAACATTAAAACCATAGTGCAACATATCAATAAAATTATGAGAAATGCCATAAAAAATTTGATTTTTTGAAAATATGAGAAATTTCCAAATATCTTCCATATTATTATCCAAAATTGATGTGATAATTACTTTCTTCCTAGCTTCACTAACTTTTTTTTTAATAAATAATGTCATTCTTAGTAATTATCTCATATACAATCATAGAGTTATTAAGAAAATCCAATATGCCACACATCCACAAAATATTTGGAAATGATTTATGCAAATTATTATCAAATTTAAATAAATTATCTAGATTAAAAATCAAATTTTTGAAATTTTTTCATTTCAATTTATTGAAACCATAAAGGCCTAAGAAAAACTAGGATTAAAAATATTTGGAGGAAAAAGATAACAATGAAGAATGTTTTTGAATTTTTTAACACTTAACTATAGAATTTAAGCAAAAGAGTTGGTGTTTGTCCTTCAAGTGATAAACTTTTATTTAGTACAATTTTTTGAGCTAGAATTATCAACTATGTTATCCTCAATCTCTAGAGGAAGGAAAATAAGAGTTGACGCAACAAAAGTCCAATTGATGTTCAATCATGTCCTATGCTTTCACATAGGATTTTGATGGACTTTAAATTTTGAGCCACACATAAATCCTACCTTTCTAGAGACCGTTCATGCTTGAACATTTAGGATGTATTGACTTCACAAGTAAACCCCACCAATTATGGAAAATAGAGGCAATGCAACCCTACAAAAATTATTGGAAATCATCAACCTTAGCATGGTAGTTATTTTATTAGTACATAAATCACAATTCTTTTTTGAAATGCAATAACAAATTTGTCCAATTTTTAAGTCAACATTTACTAAGTTATGGTTGGGAGTTTCGATGATCACATTATAGCTTGGGAATATATAGCCAACCTAATACTTTAGTAGAAGTTATATAGACTATAAACTTACTTTAATTTTGATTCAAAGTTCTAACCAAAGTAGATTATTGTCACGCTTCTATTTTATATATATATATATATAGTAGAAATACTATGAACTTTGCAAAAATTTGGATTTAACCTTGATCTAACCAACTAATAAATAATCATTTAACTAATAAAATTTATCAATTAGGAATATACACAAAATATTATAACATGGCACAACAAACTTCTTTATTACTAGCATTAATAATTAAATAAAAATAATTATAAAAAATTTAGAAACTAACACAACTACAAAAATATAAATGTTGAGAAGAATAAATTGTATAGGTGGAAAGNAAAAATATAAATGTTGAGAAGAATAAATTGTATAGGTGGAAAGTAGCTGAGAAGATGATCCCAATAATATTCATGTCACCTCAATTGGACTTCTATAAATAAAATTATCCATAATTAAAATTTATTAATAAATAATAAAATATAACATAAAAATAACAATATTTAATAAACTAATATTATTTTCTCCTTAAACATATCGAACATGTTAAATTGAAAAATGATCCTTATAATATCTTCAAAAAAATGACAAAGACTATAATTTTTTAACTATCACTTTTTATTATTTATTTTCCAAAATGTGTGTACATGTTTCATAATTGCAAAATTTGTATAAGTTTTTCTATTTATCAATAGTACAAAATATATTACAATCATTTCTAAGAGCTAGAGGATTCATAGTTATCAATCAATACAATTGAATAGAAATAAAGTAAATACAAGATTAAAAAAAGGATGATCACTTGGAGCGTCAATGCTAATCTCACCAAGTGATGTCTTAGGAGGGTTGGCTAGATGAGGAGAAGCCTAACTTCATTGAGTGGTTGCACCCAGGCTTAAACCCATATCTTTCAACCTAAGAAACAAGTACCTTACCATCACTCTACATAAATGGGTTTAAGATAAATCATATATATATAAAAAATTAGGCTGTGAATTCAATTCCTTGAATCTTCAAACAAAGAGATCAATAATGAAATCATCTTTCATTAGCTATATTTTTAATATTTGTAGTTACATTTTCTATTCTATTATAATGAGTACCCTTCGCAATAGCTTTATAAAGAAATGAAGATGTGTTACAACTAGAAATTTTTTGACCCTTTCACCAGAATTTACTTAGAGTGGAAATACACCTGAAATGCAACTAAAACTAGCAATCTTTCATCTACATAATACTTGTCACACAAAGAGCTAACTAATTGAGTAACATCTTATCGACTTGCTAATCAGTGGTGGCTCAAGTGGTAAGCTTACTGTCCGTAAGTAAAAAGCTGTTAATTTGAATTACACTTAAAAGCATATTAACATATTCATCGATATTTTTTTGATGTAATAGTTGAATATATATGTTGAGATGTCTTGTTAAAATTTTTAATGAGAAATCCGGTCTCAACGGCAAATATGTTAAAATTCTAGTAAGTTTTGAAATTTGTATGTCAAAATTCAGGCTATAGTTTCGCACAGTGGATGAAAACAAACAAGTTTCTTTGTAACCATAGTTATCACGATAGCACGGTACGTTTTCTCAGCATAGCAGGGCAACAATTATTTCAGTCGTAATCACTGTGATAGCTGGGCAAAAATCAAATCGCAGGTCAATCTTTGGGCGAAAAGTTAATAACTCCTGGTGTCGAAACCGTTCAATGTAATATATCGTTTCTGAGTTTTCTCTCAAAAGTACTACTGTCTGCTTAACTACTGACGTTATTTATCAAAGGTGTGTCATTATCCAGAAAAGGGAATAATTACACAGTAAGGTTTCAAAGGTACGAGCAATACAGCATTCAAAGTTATCCTTAGTGTTATTTACCACTATTGAAGGTACCTGGATAACAGAGTCCCTAATTTTCGATACCAATAGGCCTTTAAAAAAAGCAAAACACAACTGTATTCTCCAATATGCTCCACCGCCAAAAACACAGTGAAAGTAGATCAAAATTTACATTGCACAAAGATTCCAGTAAATATGATTGGGATCTCTTTGAAATCAGATAAACATAAAGTCTGACGCCCATGTAGAGCTCTGATAATTCTCTCTGTAGAGATTCTTCTCCATTTGTTCAAGGGGAGTGTCTGCAGCATCATATTTCATGACAGATTATAACATAGCAGAAACACAGCCAACATTAAACAGATTCTACAATAACAAGCATGCTGTGATTGCCCAGACTCATTAGACTTGAAAAACCCCTCTTCCGTTAACATTTTAATGTGGCTTACGTATGACATCAAGAGTTGAAAAAGCAGAAAGTAGCCTTTATCGGTTTATCCTCAAA
>MNCI01018920.1:0-26792 GCA_015680685.1 Gnetum montanum | reverse complement strand
GTTAGATTGAGGGGATAGCTTGCAATTTTAAAATAGATGCACTTTTTTGGTGTGAGCATGTCATACTCCTTATGGTCAATCCTGTAACACCATTGAGTCCACTTCTTTTTGGCCTTAGGATCACCTTTTATTGATAGCTTAGTCAACTATGTTTCAATATTAGGCAAACCCAATGCCTAGGTGATAGCCTCAGCTGAGTAGGACACCTAAATGTCCTTGATTTTTACTATGGACCTTGGCCTTCTAATGTTCCATAAGAGATATGTCTCTTCCATATAGCATTTTCCACTAGATGTAATGATTGGCCACATGGGAAAGGTTTGAAATTGTGTTTTCACATCCACTGGATCTTTCTCCAAAAATCGCTTGAATTTTATTTCTTGAAGAACTAAACATTGAATCTCTTGGGACTTGATGATGTTAAGGTAGGCTTGAGTTAAAGTCACTTCAAGCCTTGGCATGGCTCTTGGCACTTTCCCTCACTGTGATGGCTCTATTGCCACTTCTTCTTCTAGAATCTATCAAATAGATTCCACTTTAGGCTTCTCATGAAAATGTCCCATTGCATGGGTTGCCTCTGGTAGTTCTTAGGCTTGTTCTTGTTGTCCCCTTCTAGCTTTGGGTCATGTCCCCCTTAGTTAAGAGTGTTCTCCTTCCTGTAGGCATTTTGGTCTTAGTGCCATATGTAATCACAATAAAATCATGGTTAGCAATTTCTATGTAACATGAAGAAATTAGAATACCTTTATCTCTTTAAGATAGTTACACTTGGCTAAGTTGTTATTATGGTTGATTTAATTACTCCAATCATTATTTTATTTATTTATTATTATTAATAAATCATCCCAAAGGTTGTTGAAAGGGTTAACTCCCAAAAACATTGATGTTGGTATATTGTTAAGTTTATTAACCCTTTGGAGGAGTTAGAAATATTTTTTTAAAAATTTCATTAGAAACCTTAAGGTTTGTGGCCCCCATGATAAAGAGCTTACCTCCTGTAACTGCAAGCTCATAGAACAGAGTGATTTGGACAAATGGTTAAAAAGTTAAGGGCTCTAGAAGGTTTTGGGCTCTGAAAAATGGTGAAAACTCCCAATGTGTAATGAGGCAAATGACAAACATTTCTAAGTGTGCAGAACTATAGATAGGATTTTTACACTGCATCAACAAGGCCTAGTCGATGGGGCATCATCGACGTGCTCAAATGCATCAACGAGACTTGTCAACGTAGCAGTTGACCATAATAGATGACCATTGACTTTGGTAAAACTTGCAAAATGCAGAGAGTTTTTGAATGAGATTAGGGTCAAATGAAAGCTAAAAAGATCAAGAATAGTATGAAAATATGAGAAGATGTATTAGACCTCGTAAATTAGAAAAAATGGGGAAAAATGATTTAGCACATGAATGGGATAAAAGGTTAAGGAGCACTGACTGGAATACACAATGGAATATGTGAAAGATAGGAGTGTAGCAATGTCTAAGGTAAGGAACCTTAACTAATCAAACTAAGAACTATCTAAGTGGGTCCTCCCCATAGCAGGCTCATGTCCTTATTGCCCTTGCATAACCTAAACTGAGAAGTAGGTGGACCCCATAGTTGATTAATAGTCATGAAAAATTAAGGACCAACCAAAAAGAATCTATCCATGAATTTAAACACATTAGACCAAAATATAGAACATAACATAGAACTTGAAAATGAGGTGAGTTATGGCAACATGGATGGATGATGGGAAAGGTGGAATGGAATTTTTCATTAAGGTCATAAGAAGTCACTTTTGGAATTTGTGGTTAAAATTACCTAAGTAGATTCATTCTTAGTTCAAACCAAAACTAGCTACTTTCAGTGACTTCGCATGGTCACTCTATGATTGGTTCACCTACATGAGACACGAGAGTGCATCCACAAAATAACCATAATTTCATAAAGATAAGAAAAGAGAGAAGTAGTAATTGAGACAAGGCCTTAGTTAGAGAGGACCTTTAAGCATGAGTGCATGTCTTTCTAGTTTCATAACCAATGCTTATAGCCCATTTATTTGTCTAAGGGGTGTTCTTTGAATTTCCATCATTTCTTAAAAAATTAGAACCACACCATGCAAATACTTATTTATTTATTGTGTCTAAGGGATGTGCTTTAAATTCCCATTGTTTATTTTGTTTTTTTGTTTTTTGAATTTTTGAATGGGAAGCACACCATGAAAAGACTTTATTTGATTTCCTATTAGTGGTTGAAATGGTATGGTAATAGGTCTATGAAAAACACTTAAGCACCCAATAAAGTAGAAGAGTACAAAGAGTATTGAGTCCCCTTGAAGTCACACCCACTACAAACCTTTGAATCCTTCCTAATTCAAGGTCATTGATTGATTAAAAGTTTCTTGAATGGAAGGGACCTCAAATTCCCAAAACATGGAAAATCATAGAGTTTATTTGATGGATGGATGACATGGACTCACTACCTATTCCATGGAAAATAAACCATGTCATAGTCATCAAACATTAGAATTCAAAAATAGAAACCAAACATCAACAATCACAACATTAAGCACAAATCATCATTAGTAAATAGTAATTGTAGTACTGTTTCTTATGGAAATAAAGCAATTTTATTAGCAAAAATGAGGAAATATCATACTTGAGAAAAACAAAAAAAATTAAAATATATAAGAAAGTATAAAATAATCTAGAAAGGTTCAAAGGTATTAATGATGGTGGAAAATTAGAAAAATTTAAAAATCAAAAATCAAAAATTTGTAAAATAAATAACTTGTAAAAATCAAAAATGTGAAGAAGAAAAATGGAAAAACTAAGAAGAAATGTGGATTGTTAGCATGGATGGCCATTTCCCCCATGAAAAAGTTGGAAGGAGGAGATCCAAAAAATAGAATGTGGTTGTCCATTCATTAAGGTGATAGTTACACCAACCTATCTTAGTTTGAAGTAATGTCTTACTTGTTGAATGTTGACCAACTGCCTTTTATCTGGGATTTTAGGTTTGTATAGTAACATGGTCTGAGAGGGAAAGGTTTAATAAATTATCTAAGGTTCCTTCCACAAATCATCATTAGTAAATAGTAATTGTAGCATTGTTTCTTCTGGAAATAAAGCAATTTTATTAGCAAAAATGAGGAAATATCATACTTGAACAAAACAAAAAAAAAGTAAAATATATAAGAAAGTATAAAATAACCTTGAAAGGTTCAAAGGTATTAATGATGGTGGAAAATTAGAAAAATTTAAAAATTAAAAATCAAAAATTTGTAAAATAAATAACTTGTAAAAATCAAAAATGTGAAAAAGAAAAATGGGAAAACTAGGAAGACATATGGATTGTTAGCATGGATGTCCATTTCCCCCATGACAAAGTTGGAAGGAGGAGATCCAAAAAATAGAATGTGGTTGTCCATTCATTAAGGTGATAGTTACACCAGCCTATCTTAGTTTGAAGTAATGTCTTGTTGAATGTTGACCAACTACTTTTTATCTAGGATTTTAGGTTTGTATAGTAACATGGCCTGAGAGGGAAAGGTTTAATAAATTATATAAGGTTCCTTCCACAAATCATCATTAGTAAATATTAATTGTAGCACTGTTTCTTATGGAAATAAATCAATTTTATTAGCAAAAATGAGGAAATATCATACTTGAACAAAAACAAAAAAAAGTAAAATATATAAGAAAGTATAAAATAACCTAGAAAGGTTCAAAGGTATTAATGATGGTGGAAAATTAGAAAAATTTAAAAATCAAAAATCAAAAATTTGTAAAATAAATAACTTGTAAAAATCAAAAATGTGAAAAAGAAAAATGGAAAAACTAAGAAGAAATATGGATTGTTAGCATGGATGGCCATTTCCCCCATGACAAAGTTGGAAGGAGGAGATCCAAAAAATAGAATGTGGTTGTCCATTCATTAAGGTGATAGTTACACCAACCTATCTTAGTTTGAAGTAATGTCTTACTTGTTGAATGTTGACCAACTACCTTTTATCTGGGATTTTAGGTTTGTATAGTAACATGGCCTGAGAGGGAAAGGTTTAATAGATTATATAAGGTTCCTTCCACAAATCATCATTAGTAAATATTAATTGTAGCACTGTTTCTTATGGAAATAAATCAATTTTATTAGCAAAAATGAGGAAATATCATACTTGAACAAAACAAAAAAAAAGTAAAATATATAAGAAAGTATAAAATAACCTAGAAAGGTTCAAAGGTATTAATGATGGTGGAAAATTAGAAAAATTTAAAAATTAAAAATCAAAAATTTGTAAAATAAATAACTTGTAANTTTTTTATAGCAATCTAGCAGTAGTGGATGATTTACAATTAGTACCAACTACTGCTTCTACCCATTTTGTGCAATAGTCAACTACTACAATAATATATGCCTTTTAGTTGGACATGGATGTGATGGGATCCATGAAGTTAACACCCCATATGTCAAAAGGTTCCAATGGTTAAATCCACTATTGAGGACCTTCCATGTGAGCAGTCATCCCCCCATTTCATTAACAATGTTCACAAGATTGGATAAACTGGTGGGCATCCCTAAAGATTATAGGCCAATAGTATCCTGCCATTAGGATTTTTATAGCTATGCATCTCGCTACATAGTGGCCTCCACAAGGTCCTTCATGAGCATCCTAGAGAATGCGTAGTTGGTCTTCATTAGGGACACACTAATGAATTAGGCCATCAAAGCACACTTTGTAAATATGTCTATTGACTTCCATGAAATATTTGGCCTAATGAAGAAATCGTTACTTCTTTCTAAAGTCAAGATCTTATGGCATATCCTAGGTATGAAAATAAGTGAAGATGTCATTCTACCATGTTCATTTTATAGGCATTTGGTCATTTACTTCTTCTATGAGGGATTCATCTAGAAACTAATCAAATAGTAGGCTCTCCTCCTTTTTATTAGTTTGTCTTCAGTGAGAGGTGGTTAGTGACCACATTCTCAATCCCGTTTTGATCTACCATCATGATATTGAATTCTTGTAAGATCACAAGCCACCATATGACATGAGGGCTCATCGTTGGCTTGTTCATGAGAAAGCAGATTGGATTGTGGTCTATATGCACAAATACTTTGTAGCCAACCACATAGTGCCTAAACATTTCTAGAGCATACACCACTACCATTAATTATTTTTTCATGGTGGTGTAATTTAATTATGCTTCCATAATGCTTCAAATTATGTAGTGGATGTAGTATGGGCATTTCATATCATCCATCTACATGAGCACTACTCCCAAGGCATAGTTAGATGTATTTTTCATGATGTGAAAGGGTCTAGACAAGTCTAGTGTTCATAGGATTTGTGTTTCTATGAGTTTCTCCTTTAACTATTAGAATGCATGTTCACATTCCTTAGTCTAGATGAAAGGTGCATCTTTCTTTGTAATTTCTACCAATGGTTTTGTGATCTTAGGAAAATTCTCTATGAACAGGTGGTAGTAGCCAGTGTGTACAAGAAATAAGAAAACATCTTTAACTATCTCTAGCTAGCGTGTTATTTCTTGGATGAACCTTATCTTTTTTGGTTCTACCTAAATCCCTTCTTAAGTGATTCTATGTTCAAGTATAATGTCTTCTTGGACCACG
This sequence comes from Gnetum montanum, assembly GCA_015680685.1. Classification (NCBI taxonomy): domain Eukaryota; kingdom Viridiplantae; phylum Streptophyta; class Gnetopsida; order Gnetales; family Gnetaceae; genus Gnetum; species Gnetum montanum. The sequence continues at coordinate 21,175 of MNCI01018920.1, read as the reverse complement.
AGATGGTTGTTTGCCAATTGAGCCACAGATTTGTTTCAACACATCTCTTCAGTGGCTTCATAGGTGGAAAAGTCATCCATGAAGACTTCCACACCATTCCCAATATGCTATTGTAAATTACTAAGAACTATGCATTGAAATTTTATAGGGAAATTACACAGAGACAATGACATCTTACAATATGAAAAAGTCCCCCAGAAATGTGAATGTTATCTTGGCTTGATCTTCTAGATTGATTTGGCTTTAGTTATAGCCACTATAATCATCCAAGAAGCTATAATAACTATTCTTAAATATGGTGTCCAATACTTGATCCACAAATGACAATGGAAAATGATCTTTAAATGTTGCCATATTTAATAACCTAAAATTTATTCAAACTCACCATTTAACACCTTTCTTTGGCACAATTACAAGTTAGCTAATCCACTCACTATCCATGATGGAATAGATGAACCCTACCTTGAGGAGTTGTTTAATTTTCACCTTGATGATCTAATTCAATTTTGCATTTAGCCACTTCTATGGCTACCTTCTAAGCTTCATAGCCAGGTTAGTGTAAATTCGATGCTAGCATATCCTTGGATTGATTTCTGTTAGCTCAAGATGTGACCAAGCAAAGTCTATTGGCTGCTTGTTAACTACCTTTAATAGCTTTTTATTTTATTTTAGAGAAAGTTTGGCATTAACTATGACTACCTTACCATTGTTTAAAAATGCATATTCCATGTTGGCTGGTAATGTTTTTAGCTCTAGGGGCTCCTACTTGAAGTTATTTGGGATTTTCAACTCTCCCCAATAGGTATCATCATCTTCATTAGATAGTTGGGGATGAACGTATTCAAGTTTATCCATGACTTCAACAACATAAGCACATATTAGGCCCTTATTTGGTTCCATGCATCATTTTCTACTATCTAAGTTAGCTATCAGCCACTAGGTATCCTCCTGTTTTGTGGCTACTATCTACAAACACCTTTGAATATTAATTTCTTATTCATACTAATTGCATGCTTTAATATATGTACTTTTGATGGACCAAGTATTTTACATGAAATTGCACTCATTATCACTGTATGTGATGCATGGAATATGCTTCTTCTCTATCTTTCCTAATTCATTTTCTTTGAAGATTTCTGAAGAGAGATTCATTATGCCCATACATGCGTTGACCATGCTTAACCAAGTTATTCCTAGAATGATGGGGAAGTCACTTTTGTAGTTTTCAACCTTGATCACCAAAAAATTAGTAGGATAGGACCACCTAGAAATAATAGTTACAATATTCTCTACTAATCCCAAAGGGATGGTAATTGACTAATCTACCAATTCTAGATTCATGTTATGCTTCTGAAGAGGTGGTAGGTTCTAGGCCTTGTACATTTCATGAAATATGAGATTAACTCTGGAACTAGAGTTAAGAAGAGCCCCAATGATTTATAGGTAAATGAGAGAACTTCCTAGGTCAACACTTTTAATGGAAAGATTGCCAGCCTTGATCCAGTCAAAAATAACATGAGTTAGCATCACACTGTGAATCTGAGGTAGCATTTCATTTGAAGGATACTCAGAGGTATTTGATGTAGAGGATGAAGGTATTGGAGATGCAGGACAATCATTCATACTAGGTTGTGAGGGTTGGAGAGGACTACTAGGTCAGAAAAATGTTTTTATAGATCGATTATTTGAATCACTTGGCTAAAAAGCTAGTTGTGAATGTACAACCCTTGTAGCATTTTGTTGTTATGGCTATGGAGAAATCCCACCTTGCATGGATGGAGTAGGAGGTGACTGGGTTGAAGATGGAGGTGTGTGTGTAGATGAATGCAAAATGTGGTATGGATATGAATTTTCCGGTAGAGTAGATGGTGAATGTGTTCGGTGGTACTATGGAGGGTAATAGTGATGCTAAAATGAGGTATGACTTGTAGAACATCTTGAAGAGATGGGTTGCTAAACATAGGATCCATATGGATCTTGTTTCCTATAAGGGTACTACTTCCATGATGGTGGAATTCCCCATGATTGTAGTTAGCACCATTATTGGTATTTTTTGTAAGGTTGTAGAGGAGCTCCACTTAGGTAGTAAGCTTGTTGTTGTTGGTGAATCTGTCTTATATTGCCTTAATGATAAGGTAATCATCTAGGTATTTGCCTACATGCTAGTCAAGGATTCAATGCATACACTCCAGACTCTTGTAAGTGTAACATCATAAGGTAACAACTCTTTGGATGTTTGTATTAACAAATGTCACAATCAGTTTCATCATTAGAGTCAATTTTCACAACTTTCTCTATAGCTATAGCTTTGCCCTTGCCTCTTTGGTAGGCATGTTTAGCTTCTTTTAGCCTCCTATAGTTATGATCATTATTTTTCTCTTTGGATTATTTAGTAATCTTCATAGTAACTTGAAATTTTTCATCCAAAAATTCTCATAATTTATCAACCTTTGTTGAAATATTAGAAATAGATTTTTGGATTAGCAAGGTTTATTTGTTTATCATTTCACTGAGTGGTAACTCCTCGTCATCATAAAATTAGACCTTCCATTTCCTAATGGAAGGATTCTTATTATACTCTTCTACACATTCTCCTTTTTATAACTCATCTTCTTCTTTTGCTACTTGCTCAATAAGCCTTTGGATTTGATGAGCTCTTAGTTCAGATAATCTCCCTTGGGCATATACTGCAAGAGTTCTTATAGTTTTTTCTCTAAGCCCATGTATGATGTGGCAATTTTTTTCCCTCTAAGAATAATCATGGCTAGTGCATTGGTGTAAGAGTGAATAGTATCTATCCATGATGACATCCAAGGGTTCATGTATTCTCTATTTCCAACCTTGGATTTGGCTTCTCAGATTAGAAACTCTGGAGTATGTTTGGTATTTTTCATTAAATAGCTCTAACATGGTACTTCATCAACAAATGGATTTCAATTCCAAGGACTTGTACAAGCTTTTAGCTTCCTTGATGAGTGTCCTAGGGAAAAGCTTGAGTTTCTACCATTCATTTTTGATGTTCTGTAAGGCACAGACATCATGGAAAGCTTGTAGATGTGTCTATGGATCTAATTTGTATCCCCACTAAAATCTTGAAATATTATTCATGTCTAAGCACTTGAACCAACTATCCTTCACATGCCTAGTTGGAATTTTAACTACCTTTGCAATGCTAAGCATTCTTTGAGTTGCCAACAAGGATTCATCATCATTATTGCATCGATGATGCCAATGATGGCTTTAGCCACCCCTTCAATTTTGGTGGCTTCCATGATCATTGTTATCTTGTCGATCACCTTCATCTTGATTATTTTGATGATAGCTTCTATGAGAACCAATAGATGAAGAGGAATGCTTAGAATCAAATGAAGAGGATGGAGAGGAAGGTGGACTACCATCGACATTATAGTGTCTACCATCACTTTTTTTCTCATTACAACCACCATCCTACAAAGACTTGCGAGGCCTAGATGCTTACATAGTGCAGCACAATATAATCCTTGATCCTTGCATAAAACTAGTTAAGCAGAAAGGCTACAAGGTTAGAACTAAAGTGGTATTGGTAGTTCGCAATGAAATCACTAAGCTTTACAAAGTTGGTTTCATCTAGGCCATTAACTATGTAGACTGGGTCTCCAACATCATGGTTGTACTTAAGAAAGATAGATGCATATGCATTTTCATAGACTTTCGGGACCTAACCAAGACAACTTCTCATTGCCTAGTATTGATCAATTAATCAATACTAAGGTTGGTCATGCCTTGTTGTCCTTTATGGATGGGTTCTCTGGTTACAACTAGATTTGGATCAACCAGGAGCACTAGCTTAGTACTACCTTCATGATCCCTTCGGGTACATTTTGCAACACAATGTTGCCTTTTGAACTAAAGAACATAGGAGAAACCTATCAACATGCTATGATATACATCTTTAACAATTATTTGCTAGATTTTCTTAATAACTACATTAATGACATAATAGTTAATCCTATTGGGTTGAAGCTCTTTCCCTTTGAAAGAAAACATTGCAACAAGTTTTCAAATTCATCCTTGATAACATAGTGACCCAATTTGGTCTACCCATGACTATAGTCATAGACAATGGTCCATAGTTTAGCAATGTAGAAACCAAGCCTTCTGTGAACACCTTGGCATTAAGAATTTCTTTTCATTACCATACTACCAATAGGTGAACAACCAAGCAAAGGCCACAAACAAGGTCATTGTCAACCTCCTAAAGAAGATGCTTCACAATAGAAAATAATAATGGATTGAGTATTTGATCTATGCACTATGGACCTACCATACAACATGAAGAATAATAATACACAAGATGCTATATAGCCTCATATATGCATCTAAAGAAATTTTTCCTCTTAAATTTTAGGTCCCATTGCTTTGTGTGATCCTATCAAGCTTCATTGATTAGGCTTAAAATAATGAGTTGAGAATCATTGATCTTAACTCTATACAGAAGGAGCACATGCAGATGCTTGATCGTATCGAATAGTACCAAGAAAAGCAATGGCAAAAGCACTATCATAATAAACATCAACACATAATCAAGAGAGGGGACTTAGTCCTCAAGGCTATTTGTGAACCCATAGAAAAAATTTTAGTCAACTAGGAAGGGGCTTTTTTGGTCACTAAGGCTTATGAAAATGAAGCCTTCAAACCTGCTGACCTAGATGGCAATGAGTTTGCCAATCTGATCAACCACTTTTACTTGAAGCTTTACTTCACCTAGTACGCAATGCTACATCAACAACAAAGCAAGGTAAGCAAGAGTCTACTATGACTATAATGGCACAGAGAGTGCACTATGACTATATATTGGCATAGAGCATTTTCTATGACATTAAATTGGCACAAAGAATCTATTATGATGTTAAACTAGCACAGAGTGTCCTTGGGCTATGACATTAAACTAGCATCCATAGCACACCCATCTATTGTGATGTTAAACTAGCATACCATAGTTTTCTATCATTATAAAATACCACAAACCATCCTTGGACCATGACTCTTAAACTAGCATCCATAGCATTCATCTACCATGATGCTTAAACTAGCATAGCTCATCCTTCCATCATGATGTTAAACTGGCACAACATCCACCCTCTACTATGGCATTAAACTAGCACACAATATCTTGTTGGAACTATAAAATAACATATTATGACCTACTAGAACCTTAAACTAGGTTCATGATCTACTAGGACATTAAACAAGCATAGCATGTGGTCTACCAAGACCTTAAACTAGGTTTGCAATTTAGCATGCATGGCTCAACATCCATAGTTCTGTAGACAAGCGAGTCTGAATACTTTCGATCCTCTATCATTTGCCTACACCTCATGGGTAGGGTAGGATAGGGTGAGGTGTTACAGTTCAAAAATAGAGTTCAAGTCATTAAGAAAGAGGCCTCTTCAACATTTGCAGCATTACCACCCTTGGCATTTTGCTGATCCTCCAAAGATGCCCTAGGGCATTTTGCTAACCTTCCAGAGTTACCACCACCATCACCAATAGTACCACTTCCAGGTCATGCTGACAACATTACTAGCCTTGGGTATTTCATTATTGGTTGTAGCTCTCACCATCAACACCACCTACTAGAGTACCAGTAGTATTGTGGCCCAACCACACCATCCTCTAGCCTTCACCATTGCCTAGGCTTAGAAGTGCATTCAGCATCTTGGCTCTCTACCAGCTTGCTAGATTTTCAAGCTCCTATCCTTGGTGTGGAGTCTTGAGCACATGCATTGCCATCACCATAAGCCACCTTTTTGGCCTCCTTGGGATGCTTGCTTCTGGTGTGGTTGCTAGAGCTTTTGCAACCTTCTAGCTATAGCGCCTACACTAGCCTTCCTACTTTGGCATTGTAAGCTCTTGCAACTAATCCAATACTCATGACACTTGCAACACCTTTGCAACTAGAAGTTTACTCTCATATCATGTTGTTTTGTTATTTTTCCTATCTTTTCTACATTATGTTTGCAGGATGAAGCCCTAAAGGTGATCATTTAGGGACACATTTCATTGTAATGGTAAGTAATCACATTACTCCAATGTGCTCGGTTGGACTAGCCTACTTGCATTTACTCCTTTACATTGCATATCTTGTCTTCCTTGCTAACTTCTTTGATGCATATGGCACCGTTCTTTCAATCAATGATAGAATCCATGATAGACATGATGAAACTCATCCCATGGAGGAAACACCTACCCTAAGAATGTGATATGATTACCTCTAAGCAAATCCCATTCAATGGCACATAATCCACTTGATGATAAGCATATCATAGCTATAATTTCATAAAAAAGATAAAAGAAAAAGATAAAATCAAAAAACTCAAGAAAAAAATAAAAGGGGGGTAAAACATATCCCCAAGCAAGACTTAGCAAAGCTTCAATTTCTCAAACAGTCCAACCCTAAATTTGCATCGGCCTTCTCATAAGCATTTCAGTGAGAGGGCAACATGTCAAGGGTAAGCCACTCTACTACTATTGGTGATGGCTCTGTCATAAGCATTCAGATGAGAGGTCATCATTTTCATGACAAGCCACCATGGTGTCATGATCATGGTTAGTCATGCTGACTCCACATCTTGCAACATGATACATCATTTACATCTTGTTCCTCCCTTGCTATCACAAGCTAAATTCCTTCATCCATTACATTTAGCATACCATTATCTTTAGCACTCTCAAGCTTAGTGAAGCATCCTCTAACTAGGTACCAATGAGTGATGGTGGTGTCGTGTTTGCTATGGTGTTTCAAGTTCTTTATCAATGTCTCTCAGACTACACCTCTAGACGTCAACAAAGAGGGGCCAATGAAACACCACCAAATCTGGGTGATGGCACCTCAACAGCAAATTTTTCTAAGTGTCAACATGAGGAAAATTTCTTCTAGGTGTTTGGCCCATGCTTCCACTATTGGGACTATGCTCTAAAGCATAGTCAGCATAGCATGTAGCACAAAACCAAATTTGCAAAATTTTCTAAGTGTTGACAATAGTTGAAAATTTTTTTTGAAGTGTTGTGCTATGCTTAGTTTCTCCCTACTATGCTCTAGAGCATAGTCAGTGTAGCATGCATAGTCAGTGTCAAGCCAAAAGTTATCAAGCTAGCTCAGAATGAAAGAAATAGTTTGGCAAATTTTCTAGCTACTAAAGCTACCCCTCCTACTACACTCTAAAGTGTAGCCAACATAACCTAGATCAGCACTGCAATTTTTGCAATTTTTTCCTAATTTTTAGTGCCATGATCTCACTTTCCCCTATTACACTCTAGAGCATAGCTAGCACTAGACTTCAATTTTTGCAAAATTTGTCTAACTATTGGGCTATGCTTTAGAGTGTAGCTAGTGTAGCCTCCAAAAGCTTCCAGAGCTTAGCATTAACCTCCATCACAACCTCAACACTTCTTTGGCAAGCAGGATTAACAACTTTCATCTCTTTTTCACCCCCCATTTGTGCCAAAATTGTACCTATGCTCAACGCCACTGAAAAAAGGGAATGGTGTAGTCTTAGAGAATAGCCTCCAAATTGCATTGTTTTACATTGTTTGTAGATACATTGTGATATTTTTGACTCTAACACATGTAGTATTGGTAATGTAGTCACATTTTGGTAGTCTCTTGGGATCCATTGGAGCACACCAAAGTGTAGCACCATTCTACTCCAGTTGGAGCATAGCTAGGTTAGTGTAGCTCCATCTACCCTCTACACTCGTGGAGTCTGATTTGCACTTCATGTTAACCCTAACCCTATAAATAAATTTTTTTTTCATATTTTAGGGGTTGGCATTTGAATCATTTGGTGGGAATTTTCATTCTATAGTTGGCATCTTGGCACTAGCACTCTTACACCTAAACACCCTTAGCATCTTGACAAACTTTGGGACACCTTGGTAAATTGTAGCACACTACAACCTGCAAGACACTACAACAACCAATCTAGTAGGCTTAGACTTCAAAATAGACATTAGTTTCCATAGGTTAGACATCCTAGAGGCTATGACTACATTGCCTACTATGCTTATTTGTACACCATGTACCTCCTCACCTCTCTTTTACAATTGCTATGCTTTCCTCATTTGGGGTGCTACCATTCTTCCTCTCTTAGGGTCCTTTGCATTTTCAAGAATTTTCTTTGTCCTTTAATACCACACTCACATTTTTTTGCTATTTTTCATGTATTTTTACATTTTCACCATCATTTTAAAATTGGAAAGCCATGCTACATTCAAGTTTAGTCTGCCCCAATACTATTGAAAATACCATGTGAACCCCTAGCACCCATTCATCAAAACACTTCTTAAATCCTAGTTTGATTAACAAGACAATCCTAGGTGCTCTGCCTCCATTTTTCCCCTCTACCAAAAACTCTTCATATGGAGGCAAGTTTAGGGTTCTACCATGGCCATGAATACCTTGATTTGACTATTCTAGCCATTAACATTTTTGACCACTATAGCCTTCTCAATTGCTTTGTCCATGGGGATATAGGACAAGGGGACTAGCTTCAACAGGCCTAGTACTCCTTACTCCTGGTGCTTCCTAAGCATTTAATCGATGAGGTGCTTGTTGGAACTCCTAAGTTACCACCTCAATAGCCTGTTGGTGTCACTTATAGGATGAGTTCTTGGGGGAGTAGGGACTAATGCATTTTCCACCACTGAACTCCTAGCAGGTGGGGTGTCCACATGTTGTAGCACCCTTATGAAAAAGGGTGACTAGGCTATTGCTATTGCAACATGATATGGAACCCTGATCACAAAGGATGTTATGGATGTCCAAGGTGGTGCTCTAACAATTAAAGGGATCCTTGAACTAGTGGAGGATAAGGGGATCTCTAACATCACCAAAGGGTACACGAACAATGAATGTCTCCTATGCTAGTTATGGATTTTCAGCAATTCTTATGGCATTGATGGTGTACCCTACACCACTTGCATTAAGAGGATCCTTGTAAATGCTCATCAATTGATGTTGGGGGAAAACTAGGTTCATTGCATTAATGACCAACTCACCCTTATCAATGATGTGTTGTATATCATTTGACAAAGCCATGCAAAATCCTATGTCATGTTTAGGTAATTGATGATAGTGGAAAAATCAGTCTACCCTAAAATTCTTAGGGATCATAGGATAATTTGATGCAATAGTTGAGGCATTGTTGAGGAGCTCATAGTACCTATCATGTCACTTACAATAATCCTCAAGCATCTACTTATACTGGATGTATCTAGTCTTAAGCAGCTGGTTCAAGAGTTCCAATAGCTTGAATGGCAACAGTGTGTACTTTAAGCAATCCTTGTGCTCAAATTTTGGCCTTGTGGTAGCTTGTCCCATGGCCACTAATGGTGCAGGCTAGTTGCTTATTGTAGTGCTAGAGACAGAAGCCTTGTTGTTGGCTAGGGCCTTGGGTGGCCTAGTTGTTGGTTTTGCATTCATTAGCTTGGCCTCATTGGCCACTATTTTCATGGCTGTGGTTGCTTGTTTTCCCTTGTCCTTGTCATTTTTGGATTGAAAATTCTTGTAGGCCATGTAGTCTAGATCCTTACTAGCCTTCACTGCATCTTGAATGCTCTTGGATTGAACAAATTCTTGGCTCAAGGATTGCAATGCAAGGTAATACAACTTTGACTTAACAAAGTCATTAACTACACCTTTGAAAATTACTAGCAAGTGTGTTTCTATGATGGAATCATGGATTTCATTTAGTGATGTGCTCCAACATTGTGTCAATTTTTGCATGGGCTCTAAGTGGCCCTACTTAATTTGCATTAGTTGGTCCAGGGTCACCTTGAGCTTTAATTTATACTTGAAGTGCATGATGAATTGACTGCGCTAGTCCCCCAAAGAGGAAATGGAGGCCCTAGGAAGTACACAGTAATAATCTAGTGCCTTACCAATTAAGTACATGGCAAACACCTATATGATGGCATGTGGAAATGCTTGTAGTAGAATTCATTTAGATCAGAAGGTCACCAAGTGAGCATTGGGGTCCCTTCACCATTGTATTTGGTGAATTAGGGAGTGGGACCCTAGTGGGTAGTGTCAGTGGTGGAACCATAGGACTAATTGGATCATCCTAGTAGAAGTCCATCACATGTACCATTTTGGGGGAGGTGTCCTTAAGCTACTTGACCTCTTCAGTTAGAGCTTGGATCAGCTAGAACACTTGATCCAAACTCGGGGATGTTGTGGTGGGCTACGTTGGTTGTGCTACTCGCTATGCTTATTATGTTGTTCACAACTAGGCTATAGGTTGTGAGACCATGTGCAATGCTTACTGTCTAGGCACAATGATTGGACCTCACCACACATTTATGGGTTGGGTTGTTGTAAAGGGGGTTGACATGACATGTGGGATGTACATTTCCTAATTTTCTTGTGGTAGAGAAATGTTCACGGTGTCCATATAGGGTTGCATAGGCATGATAGTTGTTGGCAGGAAAGATTGAGTAGGTTACGATGGAATCATGAAGGAAAAGCTAACAAGATGTATAACATCCTAGTGTGTGTAGTGGGTCTGGTGGATCTCCATCATTTTTATCGACCTAGGAGGTGACAGCAAGGACATAACCATATCCAGGAAGATCGATGGACAAGACTATGAGAAGACCAAGCCTAGGTTCACGTACTAAAAGGAGCTATGAAAAGACTCCTCATTCTCTAAATGAGCCTCAAACTCATTCTGCTTCTCTTATAGAGGTTCCTCATAATCCATCTTCACCTCATGCCCACTATTTCAGATTAGGTTATCAAGCATCCACTGGTAGGGCTTAGTAAGTGGGATAAAGTCAATGAAGGTGGAGATGTATTCCATTCCATTTTGATGTATTAGCTCATAGCCCCTTTTGACTTCCATATCTTGGTTTTCTATGCATAAGCCCACTCGGAGCCTCATGTAGATAAACTTGTGCCACTCATGGTTTAGCACCATGTACTTAGGAGGTAGGCTATGCAACCTAAGGGATTGCCTTTTTTTGGTGAGGGTAGGATTGGTAGGATGGTGAATCTAGATTTCTTATTGAGAGGGCTTCATAGCAATCATGCTTGAAGCAGAGGTCGAAGGCTGCTCAAGATTCATGAGGCAAATGAAAAATGCAAAAGTTGTTGGCTAGAAAAGAAATGACTAAGTACGAAAGCTATAGAAAAAATAACTAAGTGTAAAACCTTGTAGAAAATGACTATGTTGAAAGCTAATTAAAAAATGGCTAACTCTAAAAGCTGCTAAAAAGGCTAAATTTGGGACTATGCTTACTATTCTAAGAGCCAATTACACTCTACATTGAGAGACAACTTCACTCCCCTGAGTACCTAGAATTTAGCCAAGTGTAAGGCATGAGCTCTAGGGATTATCAAGCAGGGTTCCAAGGGAACCAATGACAAGGTCCATTCTACATCGACTGGTTTGTAGACAAATCTTGCTCTATTCTTAGATCTAGCTACTATCATGGTATGTCCATAGGGTTGTCAAGTCTATGCTAGCCTAGAGCTAGTAATGGTGGTGGAGAGAGCATGAAAGACAACAACCAACAAAGACCATAGAAGGAAATGTCATTGGCCCTCCTTCTAGCACTAGAAAATTGTACTAAACAAAAATGTTTGAGGCTATAATGGTACACTAAGAGGTTTGTAGTGTGCACATTTTGACATTGCATCCACATGAGGGCCTACTAGAAATAGAGATAGGGTGCCCAAAATGGTCTTTTTGATTGAATTGGGACTTACGAAATGCAATGCCAAAAGAAATGCTAAGGGTTTGCATGGTGTTTGAAACATCTACAATGTTAAGTAGGGTGAGTGTAGATGAAGTTTCTAGTGCAAAACAAAGGTGCAAATGCATGAGTATGTGTAGAAAATAGCAAAAAAAAATGCAACGAGAATGCTAAAATGTGAGAGAAAATGCTAAAAAATGCATAGGAAGTGAGCAAGAGAGAAAGTGGCACCACTCAAATGGGGGAAGTGTAGTTAACTACAACAAAGGTGAGAAGGTACGTAGTGTACAAATAGGCATAGTAGGCAATGTGTTCATTGTCTTAGGGTGTCTACGTTGTGAAGACTAACACTCGTTGTGAAGTCTATGCCTACCGGGTTGGTCACCATGGTGTCCTATGGGCTACAATGATCTACAGTCTGCTAGCTGATGTGTAATAGTGCCAAGTGCTAGCCAAAAGTCTGCCAAAATGCCAAGTGTGCTTGAATGCAAAGATTGCCAAGAATGCCAATGTTCAAATTTGTCATCCCCTAAAATGTAGAGCACTAGGGTATTTATAGGGATAGGGTTGCTCTGAATTATGGATTGGACACCATGTGATAGAGGGGTAGTTGGGATTACGCTACATCCAACTATGCTCCCACTAAAGCAAATGGTGTTTTGCTGATGTGCTCTAATGGACTATAAAACTACCAGACTATGACTACACTACCAAACTACATGTGCAAGTGTGCCAAAAAAACCACAATGTATTTGAAAATAATGCAAAATAGTGTGGTTTTAGAAACTATGCTCTAGGACTATGCTCTCCACTCTCTCAAGTGGTGTTAGGCATAGGTACAATTTGGGGATGAATGAGGGATGTAAAAGAGATCCAAATTACTGATCTTTCTTGCCAAAGGAGTTTTGGAGCTAATAAAAAAACTAATTTTGAGTTTTGAAGGCTTCTAGAGATAGTTCTACATGATTACGTTGACTACACTTTAGAGCATAGTCTCAACAGTTAGAAAATTTTTGTAAAAAATGTGTTCTAGTGTTGAGTACACTAACTATGCTCTAGAGCATAGTCTTGGAAGTAAGAGTGTAGCCTTGACACTTACAAAAATCTAGTAAAAAATGATGTCTTTGTTTAGGCTACACTGACTACACTTTGGAACATAGTCTCAGTAGTTAGAAAATTTGCCAAACTATTTCTTCCATACCAACCAAGATTTGCAACCACCTTCTTGACACTTTGGAAAATTTGTGAAATTAACCATTTGTTTTTTCACTATGCTAACTATGCTCTAGAGTTTAGTCCCAATAGTAAGAGCATAGTCCTCTCACTTAGAAAATTTTGCAGCTGTTATGAATACTTGTGAAAACAATTGCAAATATGGACTTGTGTTGCAAACTATGTTGACTATGCTCTAGAGTGTAGTCCCAACAGTGAGGATCATAGGCTTAACACTTAGAAAATATTTTCCTTGTGTTGACACTTAGACAAATTTGTAGTTGAGATGTTGTGGGACAAATTTTGGTGGTGTTTCATTAATAACACATAAGGATTCATTATGCCTCTAGTAAGACACCTCACATCCTAATCCTTGTAATCCTTTCTACACTCTATCTCATCTCACTGTATTTATGATCCTAACTTGTGGTTTTGTGTAATAGAGTTATTTTCTCAAATTGGTGGTTTTAACATGTGTGTTTTGTTTCATAGGTATATGTTACGNATTGGTGGTTTTAACATGTGTGTTTTGTTTCATAGGTATATGTTACATTCAACCCCTTTCATAGGTATACAAGGGAATTAAGGGTTGAAACCTACTTTGGCGAGGATCCACTTGTGTAACTATTGTGACTTGTACTTGTTTGACAAAACCACATCGGGGGGACCATCCAAGTATATAAATGTTACATTTAATGCTTTCCTTATCATATAATTGATGCATTCTACACCATAGGTCTAATACCCTTTTTCTTACATCTTCCAAAGCTTTTAATGTCAAATATTTTATGTTTTAAATAATTCTAGTGCCTAAATGTGATTTCTTACATATCCTAGAACTATGGGCTTAACTTGAAACCTTCCAAGGAACCCTAGAGCTTCATTTTTCAAGTTAAGTACCCTCATTAAATGTGAGTTCAAACACCTTGATATCAACTACCCCATAGCAGGTCAAGCCTAATGTTAGGTACTTGGTATTGGATACATGATATTGAGTCAATAAAAACTATATATATGATCCCTCCCATGCCCCAAAATCCATTCTCATCATTAGTAGCTAGGTGAGTTTTTGAAATTTTTTCTAATTACTAAGTGCTCTATGGAATCAACTTCCATTTATGATATTTTGCTTCATATCACTTCAATTTTTGTATCATTTGAACCTATTTGAACCTAGAGTGTTTAATTTAGTTAGGGGAGGTTGTTTTTCTGGACCACTTGTGCCAATTTTCCAAAATTTTCTATAACTTGGAAGATATTACAAGGGTAAGAATGTTAAAGACCTTAAGCATTTTAATGAAAAATCAATTGTATTAATGCCAAAAACCTTAATATTTTCACCTAAGGTATCAGAACCACCATGATAACCCATACATAAGGAAAAGGAAACTAATTGCAAAGGGTCATGAAGAAGATTAACACTTTTTGAGCATTTTTCTAAAAATGTTTCTAACTTTGCAAGCATATGTACTAAAGGACTTAATGAAACTAAGGTCATGAGTAAGGTATAAATCTATTAATGATAAATAAGAACACCTTAGTAACACCAATCCCTTGATTGATTATAAATGGTTCCAAAAAGTGGAGGACAAGAAGGACCTTTGCAAGGAGTAAGCAAATGCCTAAGGGATGTTAGAGGTCATCAAGGAGAGTAAGCCAAACATGAGGAATAGAAGGCCTAATAATTTATCATTCATCAAGAGGTTCTTACTACAAGGTAGTCAGTCCATGGAGAGGCCAAAAAACCATAAGCTCTAGTGCAAGGACAATGCCTCATGTTATCTCTAGAATGCCATGAAGCTATTCAAGAGAAATCCATGTTGACCATGATGATCATAACTCCAGGCATCACCACTTTGGCCCATTCTTTCTAAAAATGGGGAATGATACCTTGGTAAGACATACCAATTTTGGCACAACAAAGAGGAAGGCAGCACAATTAACACTAGTAGACATACTATTTCTTTTTTGGTTAAAGTAGTTTCAAAGGCTCTAAATTTGCCAAATGTTGGGGCTAAATTGGCACATCATCCACACGGTAAAATATAAAAACAAAAAATTTGTGATTAAAGTCAGCTAAGAACAAAGATGATAAAATATATAGTGAGTTAACTTTGGAAGAGACAACATATTTAAAAACTAGTATGTACCATCCTTTTCCAACTAAAGGGCTTAATAAAATATCAAATTACGTGGCAAGAGGGAGTACAATATTAATGGAAAAATTTAATGCTAGTCTCCCGCAATTATATTTCATGAAAATCGAAAGGAAATTCAAAGAAAAGAAGGTGGGGAAGCCAACACTTTCATTCCCTTACCTAATTAGGAAGCTATACAAACACATCGAGATCCTGGGATATACTGAATTCCTCAAACCTATAGTACCAAGGAAAGAACTTATTCAGGAATAAGAACTAGAGAAGGAAGAAAAACTAGAAAAATAGATAGAACAAGAGCTAGAGAAATAGTAAGAGCCACAAGTTTGACTATTGCTACCACAAGATTACAAGCTTGCAATGAGCCATATGCAAAAAATAGCTGAAACACTTAGTTGGAGGAGTAGAGATGAATAAAACCTCTTTAGAGTCATCAATGATGCTATGCAACCCATGGTTTCTACTAATCCATCAAGGGGGTAGATTTTGTTACAATTAGAATAAGAATCCCAATGGTCATGATAAATCTTTGGTAACTTTTCATTGTTTCAAGTGTTGCTTGAAATAAGAGAAGATGCCACAGTGTGGTCATGTAGCATCAAGATGTGATGGGTGTAGTAGAGGTGATAGTAGATTACATCAAAAGAATATTTTAGTGTGCCTATGGTGCCCCTAATGAACTTGATTGGGACTAAAAATGTGCAAATGTTGGCTCGGACTTTAATGACGCCTATGACTCATGAGGATGTTTTTGATAGATTGCTACAGATGGGACAAGTAATGACAAGCCTTTTTGACATGCCTATTGATGTCACTATAGTGCAATTAGACCTCATTTCCACAAAAGGAAAGTTAGTCATGGCTAAGACTAGGCCAAAACATGAAAAAGCAAAAGTGCATCACTTATAACAAGGACTAGATACCCAGAGAGATGAAAATGGGATCTTGCCTAGTTTGTTGCACCACGCTAGATGGATCAATTTTGAATGAAGTAACTAAACCAATTGATCAAACAAAACAAAGCTATTGAGAAATAGAACGAGAAGATAGTCTAGACTGCCTTAGCTACTAAAGCTTAGTCATATGCCCATAAGAAGGCATTGAATACCAAATAAGAAGAAAATAAATAGCTTGTTGTAGATAATGTAAGGTCGACCACTATCAAAAAAAAAAAGAACATCTTAAAGGAAAGTGTCCACCAATTGAGAGAACAACTAGTGAGTGCCAACCAAGACATTAATAGATTGGCCAAAGAAAATTGAACCCTCTCAATGAAGGAGGTCTATGCAATTCATCAAAAATGTATAATCAAAATAAATGCATGGGAAAATAAGGCCAAAAGACATAGGAGGCTGAAGGAGCACTTTTGAGAAAAGGTTGGCATGTATAAGAAAATTAACTAAAAGGAAATCTAGATGGTAAAAGGCCTCTTTAAATCCATGTCAATGCAAAATCCTAATTGTTTGTTCATCGTAAAGAGTAATGCATTGGTTCACCAAGTAGAATTACAAAATAAATACATGTAGATTAAAGACTTAAAGAAA
The DNA here is from genome assembly GCA_015680685.1 of Gnetum montanum. Lineage (NCBI taxonomy): Eukaryota > Viridiplantae > Streptophyta > Gnetopsida > Gnetales > Gnetaceae > Gnetum > Gnetum montanum. The sequence continues at coordinate 4,527 of MNCI01018920.1, read as the reverse complement.
TACATGGCATTGGCTAACCTTAGATATGCCAACCTTGCCATGTTAATGGTAGGTCAACCTAGAAATAAAATAAAGCAGCAAGTAGCAACTACTTATGAATTATATGAAAAATAGTTTGCAGAAAACAAATGTTTTACAAAACCTACATGTGGAAAACTTAGAATTGGAGGTGATTAAGGCCCACTACCATGGACAAAAAGAATGTAGCCTCAGACCTAGCCAGGAGATAACAAATCACCTAGAATTGAAAGAAAGGACTAGGGCCTTTAAGGAGGAAGAATGGTAGTTTGCAGCCTAGTATGTAAAGGCCAACAAAATGTTCCTGCAACTACCATGCCCATGGGATGTACTAGCTTTAGCACACATCACTTCATTAGCCTATATGGTACATGATCCAAGGATGAAGGAAGATAATTTGTAGGTTCTCCTCAACAACTAGAAATTTTAGAAGCCTAGTGATAAAGGGAAATGACCGATGCAAGAGCCACTAACTTTGGGAACTACATGAGCTTCCCCAATTTTTTGTCTTGTAATGTTGTATCCATATTTTTTGAAAACACCACTATAGCATGTAATAGCCAATTTGTGTGTCTAGTCAAGTCCATCAATAATCCCATACTTTCCTAATGTTTTGTAAAGAGCTTGTTCTTCATTTTTTTAACTCAAGGTTAGATTTTCATTTAATCATGGTGGTATGATGAGTCATGTTTTACATGACTCGAATATTAGGACCATGATGTCAGGTATCTAATATCATGTGATAATCAATTGAAGGTACACCTACGCTCAACCATACGAATCACAAAGCATTCATGCACAATCTAGTCAAATTCTATGGACTCTATAGTTTTTAGTACACTAGTTTTCTAGGAAGTGAATCTTGCCCTAAGGTTGTTTGTTGTCTTCCCAACTACACTTGTGAATCTCAAAGGTATGGTTAAATGTAACTAAGGAAGATGATTTTTATCCTTTTATGTTTTAGGTTCTTTAGGGCTTGAAGAGAGAGTTAAAGTAATTTAATGACTAATTTGATTTAACTAACTAACTAATCTCTACTAGTCTTAACATAAGCATCTGATCTTACTTTCTATACACATCTTGAACCCACGTATCCACTTCTATGTTACCAAGAACTACACTACTAGGTGCACCAAGCAATAACACTATTGGGATTACCAAGCAAATATGTGTTCATGCTCGAAGCAGTCATACTAATGTATTTAGTCTATTTATCTTATCTTACTTAATCACTTAATTAGCTTAATTACTGAGAAACATTGAATAAATAACTAAAAATATTACATGCAAGAATAAAACATTTAAACTATCCAAAATGTTGCAAGGTTTATTAAGAAGCTCATATTTATTATCATACACATTGGTGTGGTTTAGGTACAACAATGCTGGAATAAATATCTGTACACTCAATGACTCCTGATGCAGGCACTTGGGAAAATATTCTAACTTTCAAATGTAAAAACTACAAGATTTTGACTACTACTATGACTTGAATACTCATAAACACATCTAGGAGCTCATATTTATAGTTTTTGCTACAGTATTGCATCAATGAGGATCCATAGATGTAACAAATGCTATGTTGACATGGTCTTGTCAATGGGGAAACACCACATAAATGGGCCTCATTGATAGGCCTTGTTAATGAGGCCATGTCAATGGGGGCCCTATCAATGGGGGCTTTTCAATGAGGCCATGTCAATGGAGGTCCATTGACATGACACATTGATGCTCATCATACCCCCATGACTAAATGAAAACTTGTCTTGAAGTTCTTTTACAAAATTAAAAAGCTATGGGATTATTGAATAAATCTTAACAAAACATCTAACTTGACAAAACTAATTCTCGAAGTGTACAGATCACAAAAATTACAAAAAATTATGGTGTTCATGACACAAAATTGAACACCGTGACATGACTTTATACAAATTGAATAGCACATCCTCTATTGGCATCAAAATGGTGGAGAATATCAAATAGTGCTAGGTTGTGGTGGATCTTGAGGCTATGAGGGACCTTCACCAACTTTAGACACATGTGGTAGCTAAGGTGGCTATAGCTATCTTGCTATGGCTGCAACATCCAATGGAAGGTAAAAGGTATCTAGCAATACCTTCATCTTCTTCTCCTTGCTCTGGGGATCATTCATAGTCCAATTAGCATTACCAATATGGGATAGAAAGGGGATATCCCATGAATAGGGCATTATTTGGAACATTTTCTTCACATTGACAAACCAAGCAGTGAACTATTTATGTTTGATATCAAATGTCTTGACTACATTATGCAACTTCTAGTAATCATTCGTTCTCTTGGCTAGGTTCTTGGTAGTTGATTGTTGATCTATAAATCATGCCTTAAGAACTTCAACTTTAGCATTCTCCACCACAAGCATCTACTTGGTATCTTTGTTATGCCTAAACTTGGCATTGTACAGAAAGTATGAGCTAGCCACTTGCTTCTGTAACTCCAATGACAATCGTCTGGTAGTTAATATTACTAGATTTTCCTAATAGAGATTTGCAAGCTCCATGTACTTAATCATTTCCTTGATTTTCAATTCCTTCATGTGGATTTCCACTTTGTTGTAGGCATCTATCCCATCAACAATGGATTTCCACAACTCTTTTCCTGGCTGGAGTTGCTAGAGGATCTCATGCACCTTTGCCTTCATGAACTAGCTATGCTTTTCATTTACTTATTTTTGTAGACTAGCCTATTCTCTATAGTATTACTTAACTCTTTTAAATTTAAGAGCCTCCAATTTCTAGGTAACTACCTTAGTTGTAGTATTTTTATGAAGGATGTAGGCTTCCTCCATGGAGAGATTTCTATTTTCTATTGCCAACTCCTAACTTATGTATTTGCTCTAGCTAGTTGCTCCTATTGTTGATGGATGAAATCTAATTAAATGTTATTTGTGTGCATCAACATTTTACAAGCAATGATTTTCTATGATCAACTAGAAATTCTTCTAGTGGGTCTAATCTAAAGCCTTCTAAATCTTATGTTGTGTGGCCCCTAGCAAGGATCAATAGAATACCACTGTCTCCATTGCACCTTCAACCTCTTTGAGTTTGATGTGAAGTTATTCCATAGCTTCATCCTTTGTGAGTGCCACGTTGAGTAATGTAGGATTGGTAATCTAGGCTTTTAGTTTTGCAACCTCCATAGCTAAGCATTCATTTTGGTTCTTGGCTATTTCAAGTTGTCCCTCCAAGTGATGTTTTTACCCCTTGCCTCCGACAACTCTGACTAGGTTGTAGTAATGTTGTTTGAAATGTTAAAGAAATTTGAAAGTGGTTGTCCAGTTCTCACCAGTTAGTCTAGTAGTTCTTCATGTTGTGTTGCATTTATTTTCCCTCTTGTGGTTCCTATGAATATCTACACATCCTTAAGTGTAGTGATGTCTGGTATATATGTTGTAGGTGCATTGAGTATTTTTTCAATATGATCAGTGACCACTTCTACCACTATCTCCATCCCTTGGTACTACATCACTAGTACATTTACCCCCTCACCCTTCTCCAAGTGCACCAAGAAAGTTGTAACATTTCGAGATATTTTTGGGAGTAACTATTATTCTGTGAGAGATACTATGACCTCTCTAGTGCTCAAATTTAACCTTATAGGTAGCTACATTCTTTGGGCTAAGAAAATGGATCCACCCTCACACATCAAAATAATTGTTTAGGCCACCTCATTAAGATGACTCATGGTTGATCTGTAGACAAATGGATCCTCGTGACTTGTGTCTACTCTTTGCTCCTATTCATTCAAGATCCATTCTTGGTATTCTTGAAACCAATACATGGTTGTAACAATCTCTAGCACCATTGTCTAAGTGGCAAGTAAAGGTGGTGGTCGCAGCTCCTCTTCTTAAATCATGGTTGAAAGTATCTTTTCCTTCATCATTTTTGCCCAATTGGTGACTGAAACAGTTCTACCAATATCATTGGTGTAATGGAGTATCCCTCCCCTTTGACAAAGTCTCTTGATGAGGTATTTGAAGGGTAGTGCCTTCCTTCCCCATTCATTTTATTTAAACTACTTTTCCATCTCTAGATAGATCAATCATGGAAGGTTGACTAGGAAGCTCCAACTTAGAGTGAAGCATACTCAAGTAGAGAATGCAGTGATCTTACTTAGCCTCACTATGGGATTGCGGTGGAAAACCATACTCTTGTAATGAATCCTCTTTGCTAGTGTGAGAATGCCAAATTCCTTGTGGTCGACACCACAACACTGTTGCATCCATTCTTTCTTTATATTGGGATCTTCCTACATTGGGATCTCAATACAATTTTCCTCTATTTCAACCAACCCAAGCACTATAGCAATGTCTTGTGCCAATTAGGACACTAATATTTCCTTCATTTTCATCATTGAATAGGGCTACCTATTATTCTAGAATAGGAATGTTTCTCCCATTTACCACTTCATGGTGAAAGTGATGATTAACCACATGGAAGAGGCCTTTAGTTGGTCCTACACTTCTCTTGATGC
>MNCI01018905.1:0-15758 GCA_015680685.1 Gnetum montanum | reverse complement strand
ATCCAAAGGGCTATCACCTAGTTAAGTTACATCTATAAGAGTTTATGGCTTTTACTTTGAATCCCAAGTTCATGCAAAAGAAAATGCCTAGGAAATTACCTTACTCACAAGGTAATTATAGATACTCTTACAACAAACTATACTATTCTAGTGGGACCTTTTATTATCCTTAACACTACTATCAACTACAATGAAAAAACCCACAATCATGGGGGATACCATCATCAAATCAGCAATACTCTTATTGCCAACTATACTTGCATGAATATTATGTTCAACAACCTATTTTCCCAAATGGTTCTACTTCCTCTACCTCAAATCACTACTAGCACTCTCCTAAATATCATAAACCCACAACATCTCTTATGGGATAACTATATCACACCTCTTATGCTCTGTCACATCCTCAATATTGTCATACTTCTCTCCAACATATGTCACCACCAATAACATATGAAGTATTAGCACCACAACATCAATGGAAGAATGCCACTTGTGCTATGAACATCCAAGTAAATGATAATGTTAGTAGTTCTCAGCAAAAGTCTTAGAAACATCCTTTCATGAGGATAGTTTTCTCACATGGGAAAAAAACTTATAGACCTAATAACTCATCAAAACCAACACAAGACCAACCTAGTGCAACACGCTTCCTCATTAAAACAATGTCTTCCTATCCTACAAAAGAGCCAACACCCATTACCACTCCAATGCAAAATATAAGATACAAGCCTATCATTGTGGAAAGATAGGCAATTCCATGGATTACTGATAATGATAAAGGATGTAACTATGGGCTAAAAGTTCAAAATATTAACAAAAAACCTATACCAACTCACAACAAATGTGAAAAACATGTGTGTGGACAAATGGAAGCATGGGTAACTAAACGAAAAGACACCTAGTGGTCAAAAATTGAAAATCTAAAAGTGTCTAAAATGTGCATAGAAACATCTAAACCACTTATTAACTCCTATTCTCAGAAAATGATCCTAATTGAAAACTCACAAACATATACATTAAATCATAATGATACACTAGTAAATAGAGAAAATAAGGACTTAGATGATAAAAATTCAATTACCATCATGATTACATGGGATGATAATAGAAACACTAAGTCATTTAGGATGGTAAGTAAGAAACATCAAGTGTATGACCCAAGAGAACTAGGTTGCATTTTCTGACACTTTTCCATGAGTTCAATATGGGGGAGATATCTCATCCTAATTCAAGAATTAATAAGTTCTTTTCAATTTTTTGTTTTACAATTCTTTTTGATTTCTAATTTCTTGATATACCTTTTCACTTTTTTTAATCATTTTTCCATTCCTTTATGCTTTGTTCAATTTCTAAATAATTTCTTAATTCTTTAATATTTTTCTATTCTCTAATCATTTTTCATTCTTTTAATATTTTTCATTATTTTTATCTTTTTCCTTTCTTGTTATCTTTTTCATCCTTTTCATACTTTATTTTCATTTTCTTTGTAAATATTTTTCATTTTCTTTTTCTTTGCTAATAAAACATACCAAGAATAAAGCAAGATGTAGTCCAATAAGGTGAAGATTTCCCTATGTTATCAAGTCATAAGAAACTAATTATTTGTATAGTGAGACCACAACATTCATCCACCCATTCTATTAATAAGAGGTTCTTACCATGGCCATAATGACATTTTTCCCATCATAAAACTAAGAATAAACTTGTAATCATTATGCCTTGATAGAAAAGTGAAGAATCAAGTGAGAATGTAAAGGGTGTCACATCAAAAGGATTTGTGGATTCTCTTGGATTGCTTTTGTTAAGTCCTATCATGTGGCTAAGGTTGTATTATATCATTGTAGATCTAATGAAAAATGGGAGTAAGAATAAAATAAGTGTTGCCTTACCATGTCACTAAAAAGACATGTTACCCATGCCTGAAGGTAGTCCTCTGGTAAGGTTGACATAGTTAAAAAATTAAAAAAAAATGCACAAGAATAAATTTCTGGGAGTTTCATTGGAAAGACATGTTACCCATGCCTAAAGGTAGGCCACTTCTCAGAAAGCTAAAAAAAATTACAATGAATAAACTCTTTCCTTGGACAATATGCCAAGTGACAACACTCTTAATAATAGTGGTAATCTTATAGTTGTAACTCCAAGAGATGAAATAATGCGATGTCACTATAATGTGGTCTGGACTTGGTTTGAATCTTGGATAGAAAGAATAATGATTACTTTAACCACTAATAAAACAAAATAATTCATGTCCTAATTTCAGCAATCCTTTCTACAATCAATCTCACCTCAATATATATTTAATCATAACTTGTGGTTTTGTATAATATAGCATTATTTCCCAACCTAGTGATGTGAACATGTGTGTTTTGCAAGACAGGTATGTCTTACATTCAGCTCCTTGAGTGCCTACAGACACTTTTAGGTGTGGTTATACAAGGGCACTAAGGGTTGGAGCCTACTTTAGGAATGACCCACTTGTATAACTCTTTTATTTCATACTTGATAGGAAATTCCACATCATCTTCTGCCTTCCAAAACAATCAAGACTTAATAAATGCTTCTTGTATCATCTAATAATATCTTTGTACACCAGAAATTCATTATCCATTTCTTATCCATACCATAAAATTTCATTGCTCAAGATTCCTTCTTCATGAACCTTGAATTCTAGATTATTGAAAAATATGCATCACTCATGGCCCATGATCCTCTAGACAAGCTTTACATCCTCTAGACATTCCATCTCACTCAATTTTTCCAAGAAAAATTAATGAAAATTTTGAAATTCTTAACGATGATGTTGTAGTTACAATGTTGTAGGCACCTACAATGTTGTATTTATGATGTCACACATTAAAAAATAGTATATATATGCATGGGAGTTAGTGAAATTTTTCTTTTTTCTTGTTTGTAGTAAGAGAACTTTTTGTAGTTTTTCCTTAGCCCTCTTGCACACTAGCTTCCAAAGACCATAACTTCGTCCTCATAGCTCTGATTTTCAAAATTCTTGAACCTTGTTGATTCTGGAGTGCTCAACTTAGTTGTGGGGTGTGCATTGAGTGATATAAGTGAAAACTTGAAAATTTGGGCCAAAAATTCCTAATGCCCAGAAGATACTAAAAAGGGTATGTACAAAGAGATAATAAGAATCTTAAAGTTAATCAATCAAAATAAGGCTAGAAAGACTCAGATAATACTCCTAATAGATCATATTAACTATTTTAGGCCATAATAAGCAAGGAAAACGATATAAGATCATAATTAACTAAAAGATATAGCACCTAAGGGGTTCCTTTTTTCCAATTTTTTTAACTCTATAATCATCATATGACCAAAACTTGATCTAACCAAGGGTATGAGTAAGGTAAAGAGCTATTAAGAACTGGTATGAACATTCTAATAATTTCGTATCCTTGTTGATTGCAAATGGCCCCAAAGAGACCACTAGAAGGAGGACCTTCACAATACAAAAGTTGTAAATATGCAACTCCAAGCATCTCCATTATGACCCATACTAACCAACAATAGAGAATGGAACTTAGGAGAAATGTAAGAATTTTGGAAAAATAAAGGGGCCAATGCAATGGTTAAAATTGAAGGAGTCTCTATGCCATACTTAGTATAGAGAGCATGATGAGCTGTCATTTGGGATGACCACAATATCGCATACGCGATATCGCATGCCCAGTCGTGATATCGCATACGCGATATCATGACCTATCTCCTCATCTATAAATAAGAGGTAGAAAGATGAGTTTAGGCATCTATATTTTAGTCCCTTAGCTAAAATCTTGCAGTTTTCCCTTCTTAGAGTTAGAATTATTTCTCAGTGTATGCCCACAGTGTGGTGAGTGTAATTGTACAGCATCCTTTATTCGAGTGTGACGTACTTGGACATGCACATGACCAGCAATAAAGATCAAGATTACTTCATCATTACAACATTCACTTAGTTTAATTATTTAATTAATTTCTATTTACTACTTTCCTAGTTAATCTCTCTCACCCTTAAACTCATGTTAAAACATGAAATGAGTACAACTTGATTACGAGCATTTAAGTGTGACTACTTGGTAACTGAGTAGCATATCTAGGATTTGTGCTTGGTAATCCCAATGGTAGTCATGCATGAAGTCCAAGATGTATACGAATAATCAAGGAATGGATGTTGATGACACTTAGGCTAGTTTAGATTCTCTTACCCTCTCTCTCCTAGATTAGTGAACATTACTTTCCACTACCTTCAAGAGTAGCATTAGATTAGAAACACATCATACACCTCACTCTGGACTAAACCATACATGATAAAGCTAATACTAGTCTAGGTGGGAACATAGAAAATTGTGACCTAAGGCTAACTATCTAGATGCCACAACTAGTTTGTCTATAGAGTTTGACTAGATCACGCGTGTAATGCTCGTATTTGTATGGTTGAGTGTAGGGATACCTCGCCACTCATCATTGGCACCATTGTCGGGGATGGTGCTAGTTATCTGGATTAGTTATATCATACAAGGTCACTGTGAAGGAATTAATGATATATATTTTAGAAAGAAATAATTATTAAAATTCACACATAAATTCACACACTTCACAACCATGGCTCTCCTACAAGACTATAACAATGCCACACCTAGTGAGGAAGTTCATTAGAGAACCAACGAACTGTATGACGATGAAGATTGGAGTACACAACCTGAAGTTTGATTTTCTTATAAACATAAATGAAAGAAAAATCATCCCAACACATGAAGACATAACTTACAAGATGATGATAAATCCCTACTGGCCACTACAAGCTTAACGCAAATATAAGACGTTGTTCGAATCTCACATAGGCATTGTAAAGAGAGTCATCTACCCAGGCTCGATTTAAACAACTTTCCTAAATTTTTAGGAGGCTATGACTTAGATCCATATCAAGACTTACAAGCCTTCTATGATTCCTATACATGGAATAACATTGATAATGATTGACAAAAACTTAAGCTCTTTCCTATGACACTCGTTGACTAAGCAAAAGTATGGTATAAATCGTTAAAACCAAATTCAATATGACATTGGTCAACAATGGTAGAAGTCTTTAATGAAAAATATCAAACCTATGCAAGAGTGTTAGCCTTGAGGAAAAAAATCAAAGGATGGAAACAAGCATAACATGAACCATTGGACATGGCCTTAGAAAAATATTATGCACTATTAAACAATTGTCCAGGCCATGGGTTTTCCGAGGAAAGGCTAATGTACCATATCATTGATGGGCTTCGTGATGCAACAAGAGAAACCCTAGGGATGTATGCCCAAGGTCAACTATACGAACTATGAATCCATCAAGTCAAAGAGCTTATTAAGTGGGTAGCAAAAAAAGAAGGAGATATGGCTAGATGGGAGAGTGTTCAAAAACATCAATGTGACCAAAATTTCAACTTAACAAAGGTCCATGATCGTAAAAAGGAGGAATCAACTTATCACAAGGAGAAAGAACCATCTTTGTAGATACAAAAATCATTAGTAAAAGTTGAAGAAAAGATCAATAAGATGTTGGAATGGACGTATCAAAAGTGTGGAGAATTTATCAACATTATTCAAGAAAGATTTTTGAAAACCCAAGAAGCAGGACAAAATAGTAGATAATCAGAAAGAAGGAATAAGGAAAATAAGAGCTCAATTTCCAATCATACATATGAATGTAACAGATGCCTGTACGATCACCCCAAGGGTCAATGCCCAATCTTGTTACATTTACATGAGCATTGGGGAAACATGTTACATCCTGAGTTCATACAAAGATACTGTGTTCAATCATAGTGGCAATAATCCCAATTGTGGGGGAGACCACCACTAAACTGGAGACACCCTTCATATCATCCGAACCCAAATGCTTATCTTGTTTAACATCCTGTTTCTCCAACTGGGCCAACATACTCTATCTCACCATAGTACCATTCTCCTCAATACTATCAACCCATGCCTCCAACACAACCACCACCATGTGCACCTTATACTCCTCCTAACTTTTTAACATTCTCATCCTTTCCCTCCTTCCATATTTCCACCAACTGTTCCTAAGGTGTCTACCCCACCACAACAACCCACGAACGTTACTTGTGCTAATACTACCAACAGCAGTGAGAGACCTCCTCAACATCCAAAGTGCCCATTCTTTAAACATGATCATAAGAAGGGACAACACAATTCCAGGGCCACTGCATCCTCCAAGTTAGCACAAGTCCAACCTTGTGGTACACCATCATCTTCGAACCCCACACCTCATGTTATTTCATCAGGGCCACCAACTCACACTCCAACAACAATCCAGCCCAATGAACACAGCCATGGAAGGCATCATCCCGATCCTTGCATACCATCTAACGATCCCAAATACAATAGTGGGTAAACTCATTATTCGGGAACTATGTCATATAAATTGCCCCACTATGCTTACTATAATCAAGTGTGTGAACCCCAACAAGGTAAGTATGGCTGGGCCTCAACACTTCCAACATGCAAGGATCCTCATATTCCCTTTATTAATCCTTTCCATCCTCAATCGATGAGTTATGGGGGATATCCCCCATCCTAAAAACAAGTAGGATTAATAACCACTTTTTATTTTCTTTGATTTTACAACTTTTTGTTTTCTAGTTTTTCATTTTTCAACTTTCTTGTTTTACCTTTTTGTCCTTTTTATGTTTTTGTAAGTAATCTCGTCTATGAATAAAACACTCATGTGGATCGTTGATTGAGGTGTGTTCTATGTTATCAAGTCTCAAACAATCAATTATGTGGACAGTGAGCCCATTACACCCACTCATCCACTCTACAAATAAGAGGTTCTGTTTGAGGGTATAGTGATATTCTTAACATTCTAAAAACTTAAAATCAATTTTGTGTTCATTGTACCTGGAATAAAGAGGGATAGATCAAAAGGGAATGATTAGGGTGTGACATCAAGGGGACTTGTGGATTCTCTTTGGTGACATCTTTGGGAGTTATCATGCAACATGGTTGTACTAAGATCCTTGTAGATCTAATGAAAAATGGAGTAAGAGTAATCAAAAGGGCACTCAAAAATCCAATGCTGTTCTAGGGGTTTCCACTAGAAAGACATGCACCCATACCTGAAGGTTGGAAGCTTCTCTAGATTTAGTATTCAAAAAGAAAGAAAAATAAAAAGAAAAGTGCAACAAAACAAAAATTATTCCTCCCTTGAATAAAATGTCAAGTGATCATGCACCTTGTTGTTATGATGCTCTCATAGTTTCTCATCATGGGATGAAATAATGCAATGTCACTGATTAGAGGAATGGACTTGGTCTTAATCTTGAAATGATGGGTTAATGACAAATTAATCATGCTTTACTCGTACGATTCATTGTGTCCTGTGTCAGGTACCTCATGTCCCAATATCTATGATCCCTTTTATATCTCGTCTCAACTCACTATTCATGTAATTGTAGCTTATGTCTTGTGTAACATAGAATTCTTATCTCATTCTGGTTATATTTACATGTGTGTGTTTTGTGGAGTTAGTGTGGATTACATTTAACCCTTCTAGTGCCCACAGACACTTTAAGTGTGGTTACACAAGGGCATTATAGGTTGGAACCTGCTTTGGGGAGGATCCACTTGTGTAACTTTTTGTAATCTTCACTTATGAAATAGCTCACACATACCATTTCTTACCCTTAGCATAATTTTTCATAATGTTCTTTTCCTACTATTATCCCTCTGGATTTCAACATTCCTATGTACCATTACATAGCCTTTTTCTCCCATTCGAGGTTTTATTGATAAAATCCATATCATCATCATTAATTATGCCTTTCAAATTAATGGAATTACCATAGAACCCCTTTATAATAGCCCAATGTCCTCAATTTACAACGCTGATTTCAAAACAATCCTTAAAAAATTTGGTATTCTTGTGGTGCCCTATGTCCCTAGGGCCATGATATCGCATACGTGATGTATCGTATGTGATATTGCATCCCAGAAACCTATAAATAAGTGACCCCCCTGCAACACTTAGCATAATTTTTGCCATTCACATGAGGGAGCTTTTGAATTTTTTCTCTATGACTTGCGATTGAGTGACCCTTTCTTTTCTAACTATATCTTGTTCACTGGTACTCCGATTTTAATTTCGTCTAAACCTTCTTGAACCTAAAGTGTTCAGCTTAGTTGTGGGGGAGGGACACTTGTCAAAAAGCACCTAACTTTTTTGGAATTTATCATTTCCCAAAGGACATCGTTTAGGGTAATTAACTATAACACTTAGAATAATTGTGCCTAAAAATGATTTAATCCCTAGGTATATCGGGAAACTAAAATGGAAAACCACCTAAGTCACATGACTCATTATTATAGTTTTTCAGGCAATATCACACGTGATAACATAAGATCATTAATTAAGGCAAGCAGTAAGGTATAACTTAACTTCAAAAACAACCTTACTAATGCTTGACCCCATGTGATTGCATATGGCCTCGAGGTATGGACAACAGAAAGGTCCTTATCAAGGTGGAAATAAATGATCTCGGAGAGGTGGAAGACAAGACCCTGTTGGACAACATGTAGAATAGGAGGAATAATCATTTAGCATTCATTAAGAAGATCCTCCTACCGTACGGTCCGAGTAGGTAGAAGGAGGAGCATCTGAAGTGCCTAAACAGGGACAACATCTCACGTTGCCCCAATATTGTGTTCAGGCCATCCATGAAAAGTACACATTCACTCTGGTGATTGTGGAATTGAACTTTGAATCTTTTGCAGAGTTTGCTCCTAAGGTCATTAGGGATCACCTCAAAAGATCCCCATTATGGCCTACCCTCTCTAGAAGCGGTGCCTGGTACCTAGAAGAGATGTACCAATTTTGGCACAAAAGGGGGCAAGGCACCACTATTAATATTTGTGGTGTAACAATTGATTTCTCTGCACAAGCCATTTCAGAAGTCTTAAACCTTCAAAATACAAGGCTCAAAGTTGCTCAGTTATCCACCCATTTAGACCCCAATGTGTGATGGGATTGGTTGGAAAGGGCTTATGGTAGAGATAAAACATTTGGTGAGTTGATGATGGAAGAGAGGATTTACTTTAAAATTAGAACATATCACCTCTTCCCTATAAAGGGACTGAAAAGAATATCAACATATGTGGCTAGAGGATGTGCATTGTTGATGGGGAAGGTTAACAATAACATGCCCCATCTATATTTAATGGAGATCCTGAGGTGATTTTGAGGAACAGAAGATAGGGAAGATGGCACTACCTTTCCCTTGTCTCATCAGAAAGCTTTGTCAATGTGCTGGTATTTGGGGTACACCAATGATGTCCTCCAAAAAGCCCAAATTTCTTCATATGCTAAATTGCTAAAGGCACCAGCTCTAAGGAAAAGCATTGGCGAAGAGCTGGGACCAAAACAAGAAGAAGAACATATGGCTGGACCAATTACAACTCAACTTGTAGGACCCATACAACCTTGAAGCACAGGTCGTAGCTAACAATAGGAAGCAGGGCCCAACATAGGCTAAGATTAGCTACCACTGTCACAAGAGTACAAACTGTCGATGAGCCATCTCAAGGTCATCACTGAGATGGTCAGTTGGGGAAGTCATGATGATGCAAACCTCTTCTATGTCATCGATGATGCCATTCAACCCACTATTTCTTTGGATTACACAAGGGGAGAAGTACTGATCCACACAGGAGGAGGGGAAAGTAGATGGTCACAACAGCTCTCAGGGAACGCAGCATCTTTCTAGGTGCAATTTGAAACTGGTGAAGGGGCCACTGTGGTGGTCATGTAATACTAGAATGCTATGGGAGTTGCAAAAGTGGTCATGGACCACATCAAAGAATCATTCAATGTACCTGTTGTGCCACTGGCAGATCTCACAGGAGCACGGAATGCTCAAAATTTGGCCGAAACCTCAATGACTCCTGCAGAACATGAGGATGTGCTTGATCAATTACTCCAAACAGGGCAAGTAATGACATCCTTGTTTGACATCCCTCAGGATGTTACAATAATTTAGTCAGACCTCATTTCCATGAAGGGCAAGCTGGTCTTAAAGAAAGTGAGGGCCGAGCATGCGGAAGCAGAAGTGCAAAGATTGCAAGAGCATCTCGTAACCTTACAAGTAGCACAATGGGACCCTTTGCAATTCGTTCTCATAGACTAGCTAGATAATTTTAGAACTGAGCAACTAACCAAGCTAATCACGGAGAATTTAAGGGTGGCTAATGAAAAAGAGAAGGCTATTTGGGATGCCTCTGTAGCACAAGTGCAAACTCATGTGTATCTTAAGGCACTCAAGGCCTTAGAAGAAGAAAACAAGCAACTTGTTGTAGACAACCTTCAGTTGACCATTGTGGAAAAGCAAAAGAACATTCTTGAGGAACACTTCCATCAATTGTGAGAACAATTCATCTGAGTCAACCAAGAGATAAGCTATTTAGCCAGAGAGAATCAAACCCTCTTAATGGAGGAGGTACGCACCATTCATCAGAAGTTAGCTATTGAGATAAGCGTGTGGCAAAATGAGGCTAAACAACATGAGAAGATGAAGGAGCACTTCTGCAATCAGGTGGGGATGTATAAACATATTCTTGAGAAGGAAATCCATATGGCCAAGGCCTAGATCAGCACTATCAATGCTCAACACACTGACTGGCAGGCCATATTGGACACATATGCCTTCGCCCGCCAAGCGGAAGTTAAGGGTCGGGACCTACAGATTCAGGATTTGATAAAGTACATGGAGTTGGCAAATCTAAGGTATGCCAACCTTGTCATGTTAATAGTAGGGTGCCCAAGGATAGAGCTTGAGCAGCAGGTAGCAACCATCCACATCAAATATGAAGCAGAATTTGTAGAGCATAAGAAGCTATTGGAAGACCTGGAAGTTGCAAATTCTGAACTTGAGGTGGTGAAAGCTAGCTACCAAGGATAGAAAGTTGTCACAATAGACTTAGCTTGATGGCTAGCAGATTTCCAAGAGTACAAAGATAAAGCCAAAGCCTATGAGGAGTAACGACAGGTGTTCGTGGCTTGGTATGTCAAGGCCAACCAAATGTTTCAGCAACTACCCTATCCATGGGAAGTACTGACTCCATCAAACATTGGAACATTAGCATGGATGGCACAAGACCCTTGGACTAAATAGGAGAAGCTCTAGGCCATACTTCAACACCATCAAGCCTCAAAACCTAGAGCACAAGACAAAGGAAAAGTGCCAATGGAGGAGCCACTGCCACCAGGAACTACATGAGTTCCAAAATTTTTGTAGTTGTAGCACTTTTTTGTGTTGTGTCTTTGTTTTGTTTTAATTCCACACTACAGCATAATCCCATTTTTCCATCTAATAATCCCATACCTATCCACTGTATAATCATTGTAACTCGAGGATAAGTTTTCATTCAGTCGTGGGGGTATGATGAGTCGTCATTTGGGGCGACCACGATATTGCATACGTGATATCGCATGCCCAATCATGATATCGCATATGCGATATCGCATACATGATATCATGACCTATCTCCTCATCTATAAATAAGAGGTAGATAGATGAGTTTAGGAATCTAGTTTTTAGTTCCTTAGCTAAACTCTTGTAGTTTTTCCTTCTTAGAGTTAGAATTATTTCCCAGTGTATGCCTACAGTGTGGTGAATGTAATTGTACAACATCCTTTATTCGAGTGTGACGTACTTGGACATTCATATGACCAACAATAAAGATTAAGATTACTTCGTCATTGCAACATTCACTTAGTTTAATTATTTAATTAATTATTATTTACTGCTTTCCTAGTTAATCTCTCTCATCCTTAAACTCATGTTAAAGCGCAGAATGAGTACGACTTGATTACGAGCATTTAAGTGTGACTACTTGGTAACCTAGTAGCATACCTAGGATCTATGCTTGGTAATCCCAATGGTAGCCATGCACGAAGTTCAAGATGTGTACGGATAATCAAGGAACAGATGCTCAATGCACTTAGGCTAGCTTAGATTCTCTTACCCTCTCTCTCCTAGATTAGTGAACATTACTTTCCACTGCCTTTAGAAGTATCATTAGATTAGAAACACATCATACACCTCACTTTGGACTAAACCATATGTGACAAAGCTAATAGTAGTCCAGGTGGAAAGACATCGAATTGCAACCTAAGGCTAATTATTTAGATGCCACAACTAGTTTGTTTGCAAAGTTCGATCATATCATGCATGTAATGCTTGTATTCGTATGGTTGAGTGTAGGGGTACCTCACCACTCATTAGAGTATATGGAAAAGAAGACAAGGATAGAAGAGGATAAACTTTCTAGAAGCTTGACAACAAAGGGAAGTAGTTGATGGAAGATCCACCATCACCTAAAATATGAACTACATTGTGCTACTTCAAATTTTATTTTTGTTTTGTCATGTAACTGTGTCATTTTTGTACACACCATTGCGGCATTCTAAGTCATGTAAATGGTTCATTAGTAATGCATAGTTAAATCTGCCTCCCATTTTTTTAGGGACTCTATCGTCATTTTGTTTTAACTTGAGGATGAGTTTTTAGTTAGTTGTGGGGGTATGATTAATCATCAGTTGGTTGAGATATTGTAGATGCTTTGTTATAGATGCTGCATCACATCTATGTTGTAGCATCCCTATCAGTGCATCTTACTTGGCTTCTACATCATAGATGCTACATTGCATCTACGATGTTGTAGATGTAATGTCACATCTATTTTGGGATGTTGTAAATGCAATGTTGCAATTATAATAAATGCATATAAATACGAGACTCTAGCCATGTATTGGGCACCTTTCGTTCAGTTAGTAATAGAACTCTGTTAGTTTTTTTTTCATAACTTAGCAATAGAGAGTGAATGCCCACAGTGTGGTGTTGAGTAGTTGTACGGAATCTTTATTCAAGTGAAGTGTATTTGGGCACAGTTCATGACTAGAAATAAAGATTGAAATTGCTTTTCATCATTGAAGCATCCACTTAGCTTTATTGTTTTACCTAGCATAGTTTTTACTATTTTCTTAGTTTAATCATTTATGTTTCCAAGTATTTTACTTGTTCATTAGTAAAGAGGAATGAGTACGATTGGTTTTGAGCATTTCAGTGTACTCGTTTGGTAATCCTATTAGTGTTATTACTTGGTTTTCCTAGTAGCATAATGCTTGATAATCCCAGTAATGGTTACATGAGCCCAAGATATGTACGGTAAGCTAGGACTGGATGCTCATCACTCTAGGCTGGAGCAGATTTACATTATTGTCATTACTTAGATTTAGATTTCTATTCTCAAATTTCATCATGTTCACAACTAGTAGTATTAAAGGCCAAAAAACCTCAATTATCGTATGCCTCACTTTGGATTAAACCATACATGACAAAGCTAACACTAGTTCAAGTGGGAAGATAGTATCCTATTATCAATGCTTAACAATCTAAATGCCATACTAGTCCCATCCATGAAATTTGACCAGATTGTGCATGAATGCTTGTGATTTGTATGGTTGGGCCTAGGGTACCTGTTACTCATCAAATACTATCCAAGTCTAATTTACAGTGATTAATTTAAATAACCCAACACAATTTAATATTGAAATAGTAGAAGAGAATGGGTTAAAATAGCAATGGCTAAGATAAGGTCTTCCTTCTCCTTGAGTCAATGACAATATCTGAAGAAAAGTAGGGGAAGCACAACTACCATGCACTATTGAATAATTTGTAACTACCATGATGGCTAGCTCATCATAAAGAAGGGGGTTGAATATTCTTACATAATGGATACTTTTGCATCAACCAAGGGTTAAATAGCATCGAAGCACCTCATCATATTCATCAACATTTTGAGTAAAATAACATAGATAACAATAATGTTGAAGAAGATTGCACTTTGTAAATAAAAGATATGCAATTAGGGTGTAGTGTAATAGTCAAGATTTATCCTTAGGTTTAAAAAGTTATGGGTTTGATTCTTGCTTTTTATTGATGAATAAGATACACTATTTCTCATGTCAGTTCCATATGTCCTTGTAAAAAACATAATAAAAGGGACAACATATTTTATTACCTTTATGTAACCCAAAGGATTTGTCATAAATAGACAAATGAACTTGTACAAAATATATTAATAGTAATAAATCCTAAGTACAATAGATGTGTACAACATTCATGTAACATGAATATGATTTTTATATAATTTTTTAAGATTAACATTAGTGGCTTTAATAGCTCATATAAAGACTCACTACATATTTACTATTTTCTTCTTAATAATATATGTTCTACAACATTGTTGTATATTTTCTAACACTTATCATAAACATAGTTAGCGTATTCCATCTTTATACTATTTATTTTAACATTAAAATATGTATATATCCATAAATGTAACCATAGATACCTAGAATTTGAACCGTTTACAAGGATTTCATAGGATAAATAATTGTAATTGCAAATTGTAATTGGCCAAAAATAAAATAAGCATATGCTTATACTTTTGAGTTTTTCTCAACTTTTAAAGGACGGGGTTGAATATTCAAGATAAAGAAATTTTTACGACTTCTACGCTTCCTACAGGATTTACAGTGGCCCTATTAAATTAAATTACGACGTGGTGCTTGACTTGCCTATAATTTTCTACGGGGACATCACATTCAGGTTAAAGTTGGATTGCTAAATCCGAATCATGACAAAAATGGTGCTAAATTTTCCTTGCACTTATGTCTACATACACGTCGTGATGGTTGATGGCTCTGTCATGAAGACTTTGATAAAAGTTTTTGTTCCATTTTACAAGTGGGATAGTAAGACTTTGACAACTTTACTGATTGCTCCATCACCCACGGCATTTCAATACATTTCCACACAACGCTGGCGAGTAACCCTTCATGTCATAGCATTAACATTTTTCATCTGCTGGTGTATATAAAGTTGATGGGGATACTCATTTTTAAGTGTAAAGGCTTAAAAAAATGTAAGGAATGCTAATATGGGTTTTTACGCTGAGACTAGGTAGTATAATATTGCTCAAAATATTACCACCACTAGTGCATCATTAAAATTTGATGATGTTGCAAGAGGGTTGATAATAGGAGAACTTCATAAAAATGTTCACAATACACCTACGCACTAGTTGTTAATGGGCCAAGTAAACAACACTCTAGGAAATCCTTTCATAAAAATATTACTAAATTCAAGAAAGTTGATGATGCTCTAAGGAAATTTCCAAAGTGTTGATTTATAGGAAGCATGGTGATGAGCTATGATATCATGGCCTCCCATGTGATATCACATACGTGATATCGCAACCTGCCTCATTGCCTATAAATAAGAGGCATGCATACTTAGTTTTCATAGTGAGTTTTAGTTCCTGATGAGAGTAGTTACTCTAATTATTAAAGTGGTTACTCTAGCGATTATTTTAGAGGTTACTCTAGCAGGTCCTCTAATTATTAGAGTGGTTACTCTAGTTGTTGCTTTAGCAGTTATTCTAATTATTAGAGCGGTTACTTTAATTATTAGAGTAATTTCTCCCAAGTTTATAAATACAGTGTCTAGGTCACAATTGGGAAGTTTTTTACTAGTCAAGTAGCGAAACTCTTGTAGTTTTTTTGAAAGTTAGAATATTTTCCAAGTGGCTGCAGCAAGAGGTCTAAGTGTGAACGGATCTTTATTCAAGCATTGATGTACCTGAGGAGACCATTGTGTTGGCAATAAAGATGAGTTCTTTAATTCATCCTT
>MNCI01018904.1:88528-103672 GCA_015680685.1 Gnetum montanum | reverse complement strand
CTCATTGCTTGTTATATCAAAAGAACCATACCTTAGTATCAAAATAATAACTCAATGGTAAAAACCAAACATTAGTAATCAATAGAATACAGTTCATACCACCACCAAGAGCACTTATTAGGTGACGAACCTAACAACACAAACAATCACACAAAGAAATGAAAAAGTATGAACGATGTTGCAAAAAAAANCAATCACACAAAGAAATGAAAAAGTATGAACGATGTTGCAAAAAAAGAAGAAGAAAAATTAAAGAAATTTGTAAAAAAAAACTTGAATTTAGGGTCTCAATTGATCAATAGAGATGGCCATCTCCCCCATGACTGAGTTGGAAGGGGGAGATCTAAAATAATGAGTAGGGTCATCCCTTCTCAAAGGTATTATGTGCATTGACCATTCTAGATTCATGGTAAGGTTTGGTCTATTGCACATTGACAAACAACATCTTGTCAAAGTGCTTGTTTGAATTTTTTAGGAATTTCCAACTTCCCCTAATTGATTTTTTCAGGCTAAGGTTTGGAAGTTGGCGATAGACTTGCTCAAGTTCATCTCTGCTTCTAATGTAAGCACTAGTTATTCCCTCAGTTGGTTCCATGCATGTTAATGAGTTGTTCACTTGATTAGCTATCGACCATTGGGTGTCTTCTTGTTGTGTTGTCACTACATACAAAAACTTTTCCTTGCCCACTGGGTGTCTTCTTATTGGAAATTCCTGCACACATCAATTGGGGAAAATTTCTTGCCCACTGGGTATCTTCTTGTTGCATCACACCAGTTGCATGCAGGCAATGCTAAACATTCCTGCACACAATCACACCCTAGATCACTATATGTGATGCATGGAACCTTCTTCTCCTTGATCTTCCCAAAAGTGTTTTCCTTAGATATTTCCAGGGAGAGATCGTGGATTCTTCTTAGCACATTTATGGTACTTAGCCATGCCCTTCCCATGATTATTGGGAAGTCTCCTTTATCATTTTTTACTTGTATCACTAGGAAATCAGTTGGTTATGACCACCCACACACAATGGTAACAATGTCCTCCACTTGTCCCAAGGGAACAGTGATGGACTATTCGGCTAGCTCTAGGTGAATATTGCTCTTCCTCAATGGAGGCAAGTTCCAGGCTTTGTACATCTCTTGCGATATTAAGTTGACTCTAGAACCTGAGTTTAGAAGAGCTTTACATGGTTCATTCCCAATGACTTAGAGATAGATTAGAGGGCTTTCGGGGTTAGATAATTTCTTGGAAAGGTGGCCCTCCTTAATCCAGTTAGTAACGGCATGTGTTAACATAACCGTATGCGTTGAGCTCGGTGTTTGGTTTGAAGGGAGCTCTGAAGCCTTATTTGATGGAGTGATATTCAGAGGTTCAACTACTTGTCATTGTGAGGGCTTGGTTAGACTATTGGTGCCTAAGAAGCTTCTTCTCTTTATACGATTGTCAAAATCAGTAGCGAGTTGAAGATTCACAACCCTCGTAGCATTATCTTGCTATGGTTAAGTGGGGAGTTCCCCTTGCATTGCTGGAGTGGGTGGTAATGGAGCTATCAGTGTGAGAGTTGTGGATGGATTCAAAGGATGGTATGTATGTGGGTTATCTCCCCTAGGAGAAGGAGTTCTAAAATACTCCCAAGCTTGGTAGTGATGTTGTGGTGTGATGTGACCATAGAGTCACGTGGAGAGATTGGGTGTTGCACATAGTAGCCATATGGGTCTGGTTGCTGGTAGGGGTATTGCTGCCTTGGTGGTGGCATCCCCCATGATTGTGGGTATTGCCACTGTTGATGTTGTTTGATGGGTTGTGGTGGAGTTCCTCTTGGATAATACATTGAAGGTTGGTGGAACTACCTTGGGTTACCTTAAGGATAAGGTAATCATCGAGGTGCTTGCCGTTTATTAAATCATGGGTTGAGTGCATACACCCTAGACTCTTGTAGATGTGAGATTACTGGCAACCTCCCTTAGGATGGTCATATTGGCATAACTCACATCCACCATCATTGTTTGTGTCTGAATCCACAACCTCTTTGGTGATGGCCATTTTACCCTCACCTATGTTACGTGCATTGTCTACTTCTCTCCTTTTCTTTTTATCATGCTCACTACCTCACTCTCTAGACTCCTCTACAATCTTAAGAACAGTTTCAAATCTACTATCTAGGGAGTCCCACATCTGGTCTACCTTTGCTAATAATTCAGTTGTTAACTTTTGGAGCAGCAAAGTTTTCCTATTTACCATCTCTTCAAGTGGTGACTCTTCTTCCTCCTCACAGAATCTTATTCCTCTTTTTCGGAGGGAAGGATCTTAGTTGTACTCTTTCATGCTTTCTCTCTTCCATAGCCCATCTTCTTCTTTGGCTACTTGCTCTAACAATTTATGGATTTGATGAGACCTAAGCTCCAATAATCTTCCTTGGGCATATGTCCCAAGGGTCCTTCTTGTTTCATGCCTAAGTCCATCTACGAGATGACATAGTTAATCCTACTACAAATAACCATGGCTAGGGCAATGATGTAGCAGTGCATAATAGCGGCCCATGGCATCATCTAAGGGTTCATGATTTGCTTGCTTCCATCCTTGGATTTGCTTTCATAGGTTAGACACTTGAGAGTATGTTTGATACTTATCATTAAACAGTTCTAACATCATACTCCACCTCCAAATGGATTTCGGTTCTAAGGACCGATATCAGCTTTCAGTTTCTTTCACTAGTGTCCTTGGGAACAACTTTAGTTTTTTCCATTCATTTTCTATGTTTTGCAAGGCACATGCATCATGGAATGCTTGTAAATGGTTTTGAGGATCAACATTGTATCTCCCCTCACAACTGTGGGAGGTTATTCATGTCTAACCTCTTGATCCTACTATCTTTTTGGTGCCTTACAGGAACTCTTATAGCCTCTGTTATGTCTAGCATAACTCTAGTTGCGAGTAGGGGCTCTTTGTGGTCATCCCATTCGTAGCGTCTATGGTGTCTACGTGGTTCCCTACTCTCCCTTCTTCCATGCCTTGATTCCTTAGATTACCCTCATCCTCGTTCTCAACTTTCTTGTTGATGTTTTTCACTCTGTTTACCTTTATCCTCATAGTTGGGTTCCTTGTGACTACATCTAGAAATTGAAGGAGAGGATGAATGTGATGATGAAGGTGAAGAAGAAGGAAAACCATTATCATGATGGTGTTTTCTACCTTCTCTTCGTTGGACTCGGCCACGATCGTGGTTACGATTAGAACGTCCACCCTTATCGTGTGTTTGTGTTCCCTCGTTGAACACTTCGTGTTCATGGGGCTCAGAGCCAGGGTTGTGAACTGTGGAGTGGAGGTTTTGATACACCACGTCCTGACCATCGTTAGGAGGAGGAACATCATTTGGTGAGGATCCTGTTGAAGTAGGTTCAACACTCTCAATTTTTTTCAAGAAATGCAGAGCATTATGGGGCCATTTACCCTTCGAGGATGTATGATATCTCTCCTGTTGCAAGTCCCTTTGATGTTGCACTTCTATGGGATGGTAGTCCCTTATGTCATGATTGCATGCAACATATTCTGCATACAAAAATGACATGCCTATTCTTGAGAGAGCATGAAGGAGCATGTTGGGGACTGATCGGTCTGGAGGCAATACTATGTTACCTTCAAAGTATCTCCAATGCAATTTTTCATCTTGATGAAGAATAAAGGTAAAGTTAGGTACATACTCATCGTGATGAGTATATACCACACGAAATTGTTGAGGAAATGGCAGATCTTGGTTACGTGTGTTCTACCGTCGACTGTCTCTTGTGTTAGTCCTAGGCAGTGAAGTGCTCTTGTGCGAAGAAGAAGACATTTTTTTCTTGTTCGGTGTGTGATTTACCATTGTATTATATTTTCTTGATTAACCCTAAGGGTTCGTTTTAGCATCCCAACGATATGAATGATTTCCTATGTTCTACATAGCGCACAAACAACTACGTCCCCGACAACGGTGCCAATGATGAGTGGTGAGGTACCCCTACACTCAACCATATGAATACGAGTGTTTCACGTGTGATCTGGTCAAACTCCAAGGACTAAGTACTTACACACCTTAATGGAACACTTAAGGTTAATTAATCACTATCTTCCCAAACTTACTTGTATTGTCACAATTGTATGGTTAAGTAAGTTTGAGGTATGTGATTTTTATAGCTTTTATCTTTTTAATGTCTTTACGCTAATAGGGAAAGGTGAAGAGAACTAAGTGACTAACTTATATTAACTATTTACTAACTAAGTTCTAATTGTTCCTAACACCAGTATCCGTTCTCACTTACTGCACACATCCTGAACTAGTGCAATGTTGTTGGGATTACCAAACGCTAATCGTTACTGGGTTACCAAGCACTACACACATGCTTGAAGCAGTCGTAGTGAATGTTCCTAACTAGG
Organism: Gnetum montanum; assembly: GCA_015680685.1. NCBI lineage: Eukaryota > Viridiplantae > Streptophyta > Gnetopsida > Gnetales > Gnetaceae > Gnetum > Gnetum montanum. Next base: position 99,258 of record MNCI01018904.1, on the reverse strand, counting down.
AGAGTGAAGGGTTGAGAGAGAGATTAATTAACTAAGAAAGAATTTAAACATTCAACAATAATTAATTACTATTTAGCTTAGTCCATATGCTGCAAGGTTTATCATAAAGTTCATCTTTATTGCCGTACACAAATGTGTGCTTAGGTACAATTTGCTCAAATAAAGATCCATTCACTTTAAGACTCCTACTGTGGGCATATGGAAATTATTCTAACTTTGAAATGGTAAAACTGCAAGAGTTTAGCTAAGGGTCTAAGTCTAACTCCCTAGAACAAGGGAAGTCGCCTCTTATTTATAGATAATGAGGCGGGACGCGATATCGCGTACGCGATATCATGGCTCATCAAATGCCAAACTTGCTCTTGAAGAAAAAGAAAAGTTGTTGAAGGTGGGGAATAAATGTTCAACAACCTTTACTTGGTCATATCCAGACCTAATAGGAATCGATCCAAGGCTATGCTAGCATCACATCTACATCGACTCGGCCATGAAGCCTAGAAGGCAACTACAGAGGTGGTTGAATCCCAAATTAAAGCAAATCATCAAAGAAGAAATAAAGTAGCTCCTGAAGACGAGGTTCTTCTATCCCATTGTAGATAGTGAGTGGGTTAGCCCACTCATAATTGTATTGAAGAAGGATGAAAAATGGTGGATTTGCATTAGCTTTAGACTGTTGAATATGGCAACATTTAAAAATCATTTTCCTTTGCCATTTGTGGATCAAGTGTTAAACACCATATTTGGGCATTGTTATTATAGCTTCTTGGATGATTATAATGGCTATAACCAAATCCAAATAGCACCAGAAGATCAGGCCAAGACAACATTCACGAGTCCTTGGTGAACTTTTGCATATTATAAGATGCCATTTGGTCTATGCAATGCCCCTACAAGATTTCAACACTTAGGCCTTAGTATCTTTTAATAGTAGATTAGTAATGGTGTTGAAATATTTATGGATGACTTCTCCACCTATGGAGCTACCTTTGAGTAAGCCTTGGATCAGCTTGAGTAAGTACTAAAGAGATGTGTAAAGACAAACCTATGGCTCAACTAGCAAAAGAGGCCTCTCATGATCTAATAAGGCATTGTGTTAGGGCACCAAATTTTGCAAAAAGGGATTGAGGTAGAGCGAGAAAAAATAAGGGTCATCCAAGGAATAACATGCCAATTAGAGATCATTAAAGATGTTTGGTCATTCCTTGGACATACTAGCTACTATTGATGATTCATAGAGAATTTCTCTAGGATTGCACAGCTATTAGTAGAGCTTACAAAGAAAGATGTACCTTTCATTTGGACCAAGGAATGTGAACATGCATTCTAAAAATTAAAGGAAAAACTCGTAGAAACACCAATCATATGAGCACCAGACTAGTCCAAACCTTTTCATATCATGATGAATGTATCTAACTACACTTTGGGAGTAGTGCTCATGTAGATGGATGATAAGAAATGTCTATACTACATCCACTATGTGAGTCAAAGCATTATGAGAGCACAATTAAATTACACCATCATGAAGAAGGAACTAATGGTAGTGGTGAACATGCTAGAAAAGTTTAGGCACTATGTGCTTGGTTACAAAGTATTTGTGCATATGGACCACAGTGTAATTTGCTTCCTCATGAATAAGCTGACAGTGAGCCTTCATGTCATACAATGGCTTTTGATATTGTAGGAATTTGATCTTGTAGGAATTTGATCTCATGATGATAGATCGAAAAGAGACCTAGAATGTGGTTACTGACCACCTCTCTTGCTTAAGATGGAATAATAAAGAGGAGGAGAGCCCACTCTCTGATTAGTTTCTAGACAAACTCCTCTTTACAGGAACAATAAGTGAATAAACACATACAAAAATAATATGGTATAATGTCATCCTTACCTATGTTCTCACCCAGGAGATGCCACAAGACTTGGATTTTAGGAAGAAGTAACAATTTCTTCATCGAGCCAAATACTTCATGGAAATAAATGGACACATTTACAAGGTGTGTGCTAATGGCCTGATTCATTGGTGTGTCCTTGACGAAGATCAACTACACATTTTCTAGAATGTTCATGAAGGGCCTTGCAAAGGCCATTATGCAAAGAGATGCACGACCATAAAAATCCTGATGGTAGGATACTATTGGCCTACAATCTTTAGGGATGCCTACCACTTTGTCAATTTTTGTGAACATTGTCAATGAGATGGGGGAATGACCACTCGCATGGAAGGTCCTCAATAGTGGATTCAACCATTAGAACCTTTCGACATATGGGGCGTTGACTTCATAGATCCTATCACACCCATATCCAATGGGAAGGCATATATCATAGTAACAGTCAACTATTGCACAAAATGGGCAAAAGTAGCAACCGTTACTGACTGTACATCATCCATTACTACCAAATTTATACAATAAAATATTATGAATATATTTGGGGTGCCACATTCACTAATTTTTAATAATAGAACTTATTTCATAGGTGCACTTTTAGAAAATTAAGGTAATTCTTGGGGGTAGAACATAAATTAACAACACCTTACCACCCCCAAGCCAATGGTCAAGCAGAGGTAACCAATGGGGAGATCACAAAATTACTAGCGTAGACCATTAGCAAATATAGGAAGGATTCGAGTGCAAAACTTAATGATGCTCTCTGGGCTTATCTTTCAACTTGGAAACTTCCTATTGGCTATTCTCCCTACTAGTTAGTGTACGGAAAACTTCCAATGCTCTTGATTCAATTCGAGCTTCATCCACTCTTAACAGCATATGATGTAAATATTGACCTAAGTTTAGCATAGAAAGAAAGATTAATCAAACTAAACATGTTAGATGAAAATTGATTAATCCTTGAATGAGGTTAACAGGGCATTTAGCAAGCATTATCATGACCTTAGAATTAGGAAAGTAAAACTTCAACTAGGAGATAAGGTTCTATACTGGAACCCCACACATGGACCTCAAAAGAAAAAATTTCAAACATTGTGGGAGGGACCTTATATAATTGATAAAACCTTTTCCTCTAGGGCCATGATAATCTACAAACTTGATAGCCCATGTAAAAAGTAGTTTGTCAACATCCAACAAGTAAAACTTTTCCTCGAACCAAGATAGGCCAATGCAACTGCTGCCTCAACGGATGGACAAACATGTTCTATTTTTTGGATCTCCTCCTTCCAACTTAGTCATGGGGGAGATGGTCATCTATGCTAACCATCAAATTGGCTTGTCAATTTTTCTACTTTTATTTTTTACATTTTTGATTTTTACAAAATATTTATTTTACAAATTCTTAATTTTTCAAATTCTTCTAATTTTACACCATCATTAGTATCTTTGATTCTTTCTTGATTATTTTACACTTTCTTATATATTTTACTTTGTTTTTTTTATTCAAGTGTGATATTTTCTTATTTTTGCTAATAAAACTACTTTATTATCATAGGACACAGTGTCACTATTGCTGTTTACTAATGATGGTTTGTGCTTAATGTGTGATTGTCGATGTTTGGTTTCTATTTTTGAATTATGATGTTTGATGACTTTGACATGGTTTATTTTTCATGGAATAGGTAGTGAATCCACTTCATACACCCATCCAATGAACTTTACGATTTTCCTTATTCTAGGAATTTGAGGTCCCTTCCATTAAAGAAATTTTTAATCAATTGGTGACCTTAGTAGTTTTGGAATTAGGAAGGATTCAAGGTTTGTAAAGGGTGTTACTTCAAGGGAACTCAATACTCTTTGTACTCTTCTACTTGCTTGAGTGCTTGAGTGTGTTTCACAGACTTCTTATCATTCCATACCACCTATGATAGGAAGTCAAATAATGTTGTTGCATGGTGTGGATCCCATTTCAAAAAAAAATGATGGGAATTCAAAGCACACCTCTTCAACATGAATAATTCCTTGCATGGTGTGGTTCCCATTTCAAAAAAGAAAACAAAATAATAGAAATTCAAAGCACATCCCTTGGACAAATAAATGGACTACAAGCACTAATTACAGGACTTGAACAACATGCACCTATGCCTAAAAGTTCCCTCTAACTAAGGCCCTCTCTCTCATGCCAAACTTCTCTTTTCTTCTCTTTGTGGAATGGTGGTTGTCATGTGGAAGCACTCTGGTATCTCAAATGACTATATCAATCTTGGAGTGACGATGTGAATTCACTGAAAGTGACTAGTTTTGGTCTGGATTGAGGATGGAATTTTTTAGGTCATTCTAAACACAAATTCCACAAGGGACTTCTTATGACCTCAATTTAGAACTCCATTCCACCTTCTCTATCATCCATCCATGTTGCCATAACTCACCTCACTACTGTGTTCTATGTTATTCTCTGTGTCTTGATCTAATGTGTTCGGATTCTTGGGTAGATTCTTTCTGGTTGGTCCTTAACTTTTCATGACCATTAATTGACTGTGGGACCCATGGACTCCTTAGTTGAGGTTATGCAAGGACAAAAAGGGCATGAGCCTACTATGGGGAGGACCCACTTGCATAGCTCTTGGTCTAGTTGGTTAAGGTTTCTTATCTTTAACATTGCTACAATCCTATCTTTTGCATATTCCATTGAGTATTCTGCTTAGTGCTCCTTAGTCTTTCATTTCATTCATCCACTAAATAATTTTTTCTCCATTTTCCCAGATTTATGAACCTCAACACCCTCTTCTCATCTTTTCATATTATTTTTGGTCCTTTGAGCTTTCATTTGACCCCAATTTCCTAAAAATATTTCTTGTATTTTGAAAGTTTGACCAAAGTCAATAGTGGTCAATAGCTGTATTGATAGGGCCTCATTGATGCAATTGACCATGTCGACCAGGCCCCATCGATGAGGCCTCGTTGATGTAGTGTGTACATGCTATATATACTACCTAGCACTTAGGAATTTTTTGTCATTTGCTCATAATACACGGGGAGCTTTTGCAATTTTTTAGAGCCCAAAACCTTCTAGAGCTCATGACTTTCTAACCGTTTGTTCAAATCACTCCATTTTTCAACCTTGCACTTATCGAAGGTAAGATCTTTATCATGGGGGCTGCAAACCTTAAGGTTTCCAATGAAAATTTTTGAAAATTTTTCTAACTCCCCAAAGGGTTAATAACCTTAATAACATAGAAACATCAATTTTTTCAAAGATTAGCCCTTCCAACAACCTTCGGGATGGTTTATTAATGATAATACATAAATAAATAATAATTAGAGTAATTAAATCAACCATAATCACAACTTAGCTAAAGTGTAACTATCCTTAAGAGATAAAGGTATCCCAATTGTTTTAAGTTACACAATTATTGCTAATCTATGATCTCATTGTGATTACAAATGGCACTAGAAATAGAAATACTTGTAGGAAGGAGAACCCTCACAACCATGGGAGAAGTGGCCTAAAGCTAGAAGGGGCCAACAGGAACAAGGCTAAGAATTACCAGAAGCAACCCATGTAATAGGACCTCTTTGTGAGGAGCCCGAAGTGGAATCTGTTCGATAGATTCTAGAACGAGAAGTGCCAATAGAACAATTCCAAAGAGGAGAAGTGCTTGGACCCACGCCAAGGCTTGAGGTCACTTTGAATCAAGCCTGCCTAGACATCATCAGGTCTTGAGAAATCCAAAGATCAGTTTTTCAAGAGATCAATTTTGGACCATTTTTGGAGAAAGCTCTAGAGGATTTCAAGACACAATTGCAAGCCTCTCCCATGTGGCCAATAGTCACATCTAGTGGGGAATGGTAAATGGGAGAGACATATCTCTTTTGGAGTAATCAAAGGCTAGGGTCCGTTGTAAAAATTAAGGACATTCAAGTGTTCTACTTGGTAGAAGCTATCGCGCAAGCACTTGGGTTTCTTGACATCGTAACACAATTGGCAAAACTATCCACAAAAGGTGATCTTGAGGCCAAGAGGGAGTGGACCCACCATTGCTACAGGGTTAACCATAAGGAGTATGGTGCGCTCACACTGACAGAGCGAATTTACTTCAAGATTGAGGCCTATCACCTCAATCCAACGGTGAGGCCTAGCAAGGTAACTACCTTCTATGCTTGAGCATGTGCTACTCTAAGTGGAAAATTTCCTGTTAACCTTCCACAGCTAATCTACTTAGAGATCAAGAAATGCTTTAAGGAAAATGAACATTGAAGAAAGACCTTTCCATTTCTGTGCCTCATCAGGAAACATTGCAAAAGGGTAAGCATTGTTCACTATTCCAATGATACCCTCAGGAATGCTCCTTTGGCCTCATGGTCAGAAATCATAAAAGATAAAATGCCAATGATAACCTAAGAAGAGGAGAAACCACCACCACCATCCACTCAGAAAACAGTATTGAAGGCTTGTGCAGCCATTGAAAATCTATGCAAAATCCGAGAATAGCTCTTGAGCAAACAAGAGCAACATATAGGAACAAGTTGGATAGATCCATCTGTGTATTGATCAATGATGAGTCACCTTAATGAGATGGCCTGAACATTTAGCTAGATGGAGAGGGGTGGTCCAATCTTCTTTTCCCAATAAACGTAGCTACCTATGAGGTTTGATCCCAATACTCAGGAGGTGATAGTGTCATTATCACAATACCATTTATTTCCAAAAATCTCTAGGAATGCTACCACTTTCTTGATGCAGTTGGAGAAAGGCGAAGGGACAACTATCTTGGTGATGTAGCACCAAGGGTAGGAGACAGTAGCTGAAGTGGTTGTTGATCATGTCACTAAAGCATTGAATGCATCTGTGGCATCTGTACTAGATGTATTTGCACTTCAAGATGTGCAGATATCTACAAGCATGATTAGCAAAAAGTTAGATGTAGCCCAACATGAAAAGTTGCTGGAACAACTGGTGGGAATCTGAAAACTAACTTTGGATGTCTTTGATCTTCCGGAAGACATCACTGTGGCCCAATCAAAGCTTCTAAACACAAGGGGCAAACACATTATCCTAGAGGAGAAATTTGAAATGACCCAAGAAAGAAACCAATGCTTGGCTGTAGAGGTTGGTGAACTATGTACCTAACTTGCAAATCCTATGATCCTTAGCCCAGTAGTAACAAGAGATGAATCTTTCAAACAGCTTCAAGAAAGATTCTAGAAGGCTGAGGAGGAGGCAATTATGGCCATCTTCAACTAGTCTATGGTAGAAGCCAAAACGTATGTAATTTAGAAGGACTTGGACTAGATGCGCTAGGATAATGAAGCCCTGACTGCACAGAACTATCACCTGCGAAATGTTGATGCTTAAAAGGACCAAATACAGGAGTTCATTCATCAATAGTAGGAGCAGCTTGCCAGGGTGAACATTGAAGTAAGGAAATTGACAGCAAAGAATCGAAATCTGTCAATGGAGGAAGTATGCACCTTACACCAGAAATCTGCCATCGAGATTGTCACCTAGAAGAATGAGGCTTTGAAGTTTGAAAAAGTGAAGAATCACTACAGAGACTAGGTTGGATTACATAAGGAAGTTAATGAGAAACACATTCAAATGGCGAAGGTGAAACTAAACAAAGCCCTTTAGCAACTCCAACAAGGAAGAGAAATGTGGCAACCCATCATTGATGGGATTGATGCCTAAAACAAAGTAGAGATATGCTTGAAAGAGTTGCAAATTGAGAAAATGATAAAGTATATAGAGTTGGCCTATCTTCGATATGCAAACTTGGCAATGTTGATTGTCGAATGACTACGATTAGAGTTAGAACAACAAGTGGCTAGGTCGTATCTATTATATGAGCCAAAGTTCAAGCACCACAAGGATTTCAAGTAGAAGCTTGAGACTGCAAACGCTAAACTCGAAGTTCTTAGAACATTGTTTAGAGACCAATGGTTAATCACTAAGAACCTAGCTAGATAGATGAATGACTACCATGAGTTGAAAGACATAGTCAGGGCATTTGACATTGAATGCAAATAGTTTGCTGCTTGGTTCATCAATGCTAAGGAGCTATTTCTAGTAATCCCGTGTCCCTAGGATGTGCTCGTTCCAACCCACATTGGCGAAGTTTCATGAATAGTGCATGATCCCAGAAGCAAGGAGGAGAAAATGAAAGCACTATTGGATGATTTGTACCTCCCACCTAAGGTTGCAACAGTAGCAAGATAGCCACAACCACCTCAACCACTGCTTGTGTGTGAAGTTGGTGAAGGTTCCTTGGAGAACCACCACCACCTAGGACTATTTGATCTTATCCAATAGCTTTAAAACATCAAGGAACATGTTGTCTAGTTTTGAAGAGTTGTTTCGTGGTGTTCAATTTTATGTCTTGAACATCATCATTCTTTGTAATGTGTGGATCTATAAACCCAGGCACTCCATTTTTTGTTAAGTCAGTCAATTTGTTTTGTTTGAAGAAAAGTTAAGTTAACAATCCCATACCTTCCCAATTTTGAGAACTAGTTTTCATTCAGTCATGGAGGTATGATGAGTTGCATTCAATTGGCTACATCGACGAGGCCTCATTGATGTGGCCTCATTGACTAGGCCTCGTCAATGAGGCCTAGTCAATGCATCTTACCATGCGTCGACAAGGCCTTGTCGATGTAGTGTTGTTTTTTGGCTATAAATATGCATGTGTAGACATATTTATGGCAAACAAAGATTGTATTTGCAGTGAAGCTCTTGTAGTTTTTTCATTTGAAAGTTAGAATTTTTCCCTCGAGTGCTTGCAATAGGATTCATTGAGTGTATGGATCTTTATTCGAGCATTGTTGTACCTGAGCACAATAGTGTGTGCGGCAATAAAGACGAGCTTTTTGATAAACCTTGCAACACTTTGGATAGATTAGCTATTTTATTTATGCATTTAATGTTCTCAATTAGTTGTTAAATGTTTTCAATTAGTTATTAAATATTTTCTAGTTATTACATTAACGAAGTAATTAAGCCAGATAGATTACATACATAAGTACTATCACTTCGAGCGTAACACGTATTCGCTTGGTAATCCCAGTAGCATTATTGCTTGGTATGCCCAATAATGTAGCGCTTGGTTACCTAGCAATGGATACGTGGGTTCAAGACGTGTACAAAAAGTGGGATTAGATGCTTATGTTAGGATTAGTTAAATGTTAGTTAATTAGTTAACTTAGATTAGTTAATTAAATTTCTTTTATCCACATTTTGAGCACCAAATCATAAAACACAAAATGATAAAAATTGGATGCCTCAGTTACACTTAATCATACTAATGAATGTCACAAGTGTAATTGGGAAGACAATGATTGACCTTAGGGCTAGATTCACTTCCTAAAGGACTAGTGCACTGGAAACGATAAAGTCCATGGAATTCGACCAGCTTGCGCATGAACACCTTGTGATTCGTATGGTTGGATGTAGGAGTACCTTGTTGCTGATCACAAATCAAGCATTTATTTGAAAAATTTTCAAAAATTACTTACTCCATAAACATGCCATGAGACCTTCCAACTTAATCTAATGAACTAGATTTATGTCCTCTTGTATGTGGACACAAATTTGCATAGCCAAACTTGGAAAATATTTCAACGTGTGATTATCAATAGATAATAGCTTTTCAAAGCATCCAAAGAGGCTTTTGAAACTTCCTTCATTCCAAAATTTGACCAGGATGCTAGGTAGGTTGATGAGTGGTGGGTACCCCCTACGCCCAACCATATGAATTACGAGTGTTCACGTGCAACTTGATCGAATTTCATGGATGGGACTAGTTTGGCATCTAGATCATTAAGTATTAATCGTAGTTCATTGTCTTCCCACTTGAACTAGTGGTAGCTTTATCACATATGATTTGGTCCAAAGTGAGGCATTTGATGGTTGATGTTGTTACAGATTTATGCTACTCTTAACAATAATAAAGAAATTAATTATTTAATCTTATTAACAATAGGAAGATAAATTCTAAACTAGCCTAAGAATGATGAGTGTTTGTTCCCAGCTTGCTATACACATCTTGAACTGACATATCCACTAGTGGGATTACCAAGTGTTATGCTACTGGGTGAACTAAGCAATAACGTTGTTGGGGTTACCAAGTGAATATGTCTTTATGCTTGAAATTGGTCATGCTTATTCCACCAATTCATTGATATGCATGGATATGTAAATATTAACTAAGTACATGGAATATAAATTACATTAAAAGTAAATTTAATCTAAGTAAAAGTGCTACAATGAATAAGAATCAATCTCAATCTTATTGCCATTCATGAAATATGTGTAGGTACATGGCCACTCGAATAAGACATTGTACAACTAACTTAGATTCATGTTGTGATCATTCACTAACTATTTTTTAAGACTACAAAATAAAATTGCAAGGGTTTAACTACTTTATTGACAAACAAATTCCAATACACAGTGGGAGAATGTGTATTTGGGTACGCGTCAATGGGATCCTATTGATGTGTACATGTCAACGCACTTGCAATATGGCATCTACAACATCACACATGCGATGTAGCATCTATGATGTAGCAACCAACTGAGATGCACTGACAAGGATGCTACAACACAGATGTGATTTAGCACCTACGATATCTCAGCCAACTAATGCTTCATCATAGGTGAATCCAAAAAAAATAACATTTCAAGGTGAGTATTGATGAGATGCGATATCGCATAGGCCACGATATCACATACGCGATATTGCAGCAGTTGCGATATCGCATTGTCCCCTACGATATCGCATACATGATATCACAGTCCGTCGCCAAGTCTATAAATAAAAGGCGGCTCTCCCTTGTTTCCTCATC
>MNCI01018904.1:47423-58422 GCA_015680685.1 Gnetum montanum | reverse complement strand
GTTACTTTAGTAGTTATTCTAATTATTAGAGCAGTTACTCTAATTATTAGAGTAGTTGCTTCCAAGCCTATAAATATAGTGCCGAGGTGCACAGTTGGGAGAAGTTTTTTAGCAGTCAAGTAGTGAAACTCTTATAGTCTGTTTGAAAGTTAGAGTATTTTCCAAGTGTTAGCAACAGGAGGTCTAAGTGTGGATAGATCTTTATTCGAGCATTGTGTACCTGAGCACACCTTGTGTATGGAAATAAAGATGAGCTCTTTGATTCATCCTTGCAGCACTTGAGATTTGTTTTCTTACGCATTTATTTTATTTTATTTTCTTATGCATTTATTTTATTTTATGCACTTTACATTTCTGTTATTAACACAACAATTCATTTTGATCAATTAAGAAAATAATTAAATTACACAAGCATAACCACTTTGAGCATGTGTGTAATGCTTGGTAACCCAAGAAACGATTAGCGTTTGGTAATCCCAACAGTGTTGCACTGGTTCAGGATGTGTACGGAAGTGGGAATGGATGCTGGTGTTAGGATTAGTTAGAACTTAGTTAATGAGTAGTTAAGTTAAATTAGTCACTTAGTTACCTCTCTCCTTCCCTACTAGCGCAGGACATGAAAACATAAAAGCTATAAAAATCATATGTCTCAAGCCTACTTAACCATACAATCATGACATATAGGTAAGCTTGGGAAGACAATGATCAACTAACCCATCCTTGTTCCACAAGGGTGCATAAGCACTTAGTCCTTGGAATTCGATCAGATCGTGTGTGAAATGCTCATATTCGTATGGTTGAGCGTATGGGTATGTCGCTGCTCATTAGTAAGAAATGAGGTGCTAAAGGGAGCACTAAAGAGATCATGATGATTAGGCATATACAAAATATAACTACAATTATGGTACATATAATGATGATGAATCAATATACACCACAAGAAGTATGATCCAAATTCATGAGATAGTTAGGATTTCCCACAAGCACTAGAAGGATATTTGTACCAAGTAGTTAGCTATGACTAATATTCCAAAATTTGAGGGGAACTACAACTTTGATTTATAACATCATGTATATACCTTCCATGATGCTTGTATATTATAAAACGATGAAAGAAAATGGTAGAATTTGAAGCTCTTCCTAGGAACACTTATCAAAGAAGTAGAAAGTAGGTACTATTTGTTGAAACCAAACTCAATCCAACAATCGTTTATGATGCTCAAGCTCTTCAATGAGAAGTATTAGACCTATTCCAAAGTATATAACTTGAAAGAATAGATCCAAGAATGGAAGAAAGGGAGCCATAAATCCCTTGATATATACATTGACATATCCTAATCTCTACCACATAGATGTCTAGAACATGGCTTTTCTCAATAAGATCAAATTATGATATCATAGATGGACTCTAGAATAGAACAAGGAAGATCCTTGGGATCGATGTCTAATGAAGATTGTTAGAGCTATAATTCCATTAAATCCAAAGGCTCATTAAATAGGTGGAAAAAAGGAGAACTATGTAAAAGGAAGAGGGCAAATGAATATAACTAGGATCCATACCTTTGCAAGAAGAAAGACTATTACTCGCTACATCTCAGCTAGTTGGTTTTTCCTTAATATTAATTCTTACTTAGTACATCTTAAATAATCATTAACTATAATGCTATTTATTATCTTTCTAATTTTTGAGAGATTAACTACAACTAATGATGAATCTAGGATGCTTGGGTATTAGTATTTGTGCAAGTCCAAGGTGAAAGGTGGACACAATGGATGTTGTTCTTCATTGGCTAGGGACCTTGCAAGTGTAACACCCCACCCTAGCTAGGGTAGGGTGATGCTTAGGATCACTAGTAATCTTACAATGAAACCATGATAAACTAAAAACTAATGATGTGTAGAACTATGTTATATTAAGGAAGGTTAAACAACACAATAAACCATGCCAACCCAAATGCTAAACATACATGTCGATTGATAAAAATTGATGTCTCTACATAATCCAACAATCTACACTGCTCTCATATGATACAAAAGTACCTAAACATTAGCATATATATAGAAGAGTACAAAGAGTTTCATACAATTATATATAGTTCATACTATTGTACAAGGAAATGTTCTCCTCCTCTACTCTCCCTATTTGTGCTCATTTGGCCCCTATGACTTCCACCTATAATTAAATAAAGTTAGTATACAACTAAGTGGGAAGCCTTTACACTTCCCTTGCTAGATGGTCAACAAGTGCTACACTAGAGGAGAGGGGTGAGGTATAAGGCAACTTGCAATAATTGTTATTCTTGTGCATGCTTAAAACAATACACACACACATATCATATCACATAGATCATTGGTAGAATCATTATCATAGAGAATAGATGGTTGTCATACAATCGTTCTAACATAATTTATCATATATTCGTTACACCACATCATATTCATTTCTACTATCATGCCCATGCCATCATACCTACTCCATACCATGAAACAACGTATGTCCCACACAAACAGAATCCAAAAAGTATATATAGATATATATCAGTGCTATGACTTACAAACTGAGACTATCATATACATAGTTGATACTATCATACACATAGCCCATGTGGTTGCTAGCATATCCACACTCAGTGTAGTATGTAAAATGTTCCCATGAGTACTCATAAATAGTCATTTCTTGTAGGTCTTTTATTAGTCTTTTATTTTTCAATTGGTGCTACAGTTCATCAACCTATCGCTTGCAACCACTAGCCTTCTAGAGGATTGGCTATAGGGATGAACACACCCATGCTACATACTAGCAATAGGAATGAACACATCTATGCTCTCCCACTCTCAGGATGAGGCCTGAGATAGGAGCCTCACTGATGCATCATAGTGGGGGTCAATCCATACTACCCCTAGGGTGCCTCATCATCAACTAGTCCACACCCTCATGCTAGCACCACTCACCAAAAACCATCATAAGCATCATTGTGAAGACATGTACAAAGCCTAGTTAGCTTAAGCCAACACATGCCGCAAGCACAACACATCCAAAACCAACATAACATAGCCACATATATCCACACCTAATAGTCACATTCACTCGATGAAAATAATACCACGACTCGACAAAACAAAATTTTGCACCATAACCATATTTCTTGAACTACATGGAATACCACAAAATGACCACCATCCTAACCTCCAAAATGATATATGAACAAAAAGAAAACCAATTCCACAATTAGAAAGTACTTTCTAAGATGATCCCAACGACACTAATTTCACCTAATCAGACTCCTATAAGCAAAATTATGCATGTTTAAAATTTGATTAATAAAATAATAATTAATAATATTTAATTACCACCAGTATGGATTAAAACTCCTAGAAATTCTCCCACCATAATAGGCTCCTAAAATATAATATTCTAATGATACTTGTGTCTTCAACATCACATATCATATTTGACAAGTGCACATCATACCATACATTGCATATATATTAATAAACAATCCATAACCAAAACCATACAATTTTGGGAAATTTGCAAAATAGCATGTCCAAGCTCAATCTTTTAACTATCTGCCCTACATGTCCACATCACATGATCATATGCACTAATCCATCACAAAAATACAAGGAAAAGGTAAAGACAACCCACCAATTAAAATTGTTGTGGTAGAAAGTCTAAAACAAGCATGAAATCCTAAAAAATTCAATAGAACTCCATTTTGCTCCAAACATGTTCCACACCCACATAGATAAGATCCCAAATCGAGGTTCAGAGCAAGCAAAAACTATCTAGAAAGCTCAGAATTCAAAGAAAAATGTGGAACAAAAGAAGAGAGAAGAAAACAACTAAAGAAAATAGGCTCTCATTCATTTTTATTTTCAAATAGAAAAGAAATAATAGAACCTAATTGTTTTATGATGTGCAATGGAAGAGGCACTGGGTATTTTTGTTTTAATGTAAAAAAAAAAGACAAAACAAAGGTTTACGTGTAAGGAATAAACGTTACTTTTCCTTCCATTTTGTTTCTTTTATGCACATCATGTGAAAAAATTGTTTACTTTTGACTTATGTATTATATGTATACTTTTTAAAAAGTTTTCATAAGCTATATATATTCTTTTCCTCCATAACTAATGTTGTGAACTTCAATCATGTGTAATAAACACACCGAAACTTCAAATCAAAAACATCACCTATCTAACACATCACACAAGGCTAGTGTACATAATCATGTTAGTTAAGCATGTAAAGACATCATAATCATAACATATAAATAATAAGCCAAGTTGTCCCCAATAGCCCACCGAGATAACACACGTAGTGCATAAATCATAATCGTATGACCATACCTAATGTATCTAGAAGTGATGTAACAACAAACATGTTGTATGTTACAACTATCATTATTGTTATGGTATTCTCTCTTGGGTCATTTTTCTTCATGGGTATCATACACCTTATCAAAACTAGATTATGATTTTTCATGATGTTAAGTTGAATGATCTACTTGTAGGCTAAATTCATAAACATCTTCTTGACCATTTTGGTTCACCAATTGATTCTTCAAGTGATTAATTTGTTGGATCAGTAATAATTATCTACATTACCTACACTCTTAACGACCTTTCTACCTCCTTTGCATCATTTTGTACTTGTATAATTATTTAATATACATGTATTTTGATATTTATTTCTACATATGTAATCTTTTATTTATATGTTATATTTTTCAAATTTTCATTGCATCATTTTTTTTAAAAAAATAACAAGTATTTATATTTTGTAATTAAAAAAGTAGAGCCCAAAAAAATATTATAAGAAATTTTCATCAAACACTTCTAGAGCAATCAAGTAAAAATAACATTAAGATATAAACATGGAAAAAGCATAAGGGAGAAAAAAACATAAACTTATACTAAAATCCTAGAGTGCAACATGCTAATTTTACTATGTAAGCCATTAATTTATCTCATTTTACATTAGGATAATTTAAAATAATAAATAGTAGATGAGTATGCCTCAAAGACCTAGAGGTATCTTTGTGAACTTAGCTGATGTCTTTAAATTTT
Organism: Gnetum montanum; assembly: GCA_015680685.1. Taxonomy (NCBI): domain Eukaryota; kingdom Viridiplantae; phylum Streptophyta; class Gnetopsida; order Gnetales; family Gnetaceae; genus Gnetum; species Gnetum montanum. The sequence goes on along the minus strand of MNCI01018904.1, from coordinate 53,352 downwards.
ATGTATGATAGACAACTTATTGTTTCTTACCTCTTCAACTTGGATAAAGTTGGCTAGTGTCTTAACAAGTAAATTAGTTAAAATAACTTATATTTATTAAATATGTTCTTATTTCATTCAATTAAAATAGGCCACATTAGCTTTATTCAAAAAGAGATATGATGTTAGTGTGTAGGAGACATTGTATCCATCTCTATCATGAGCCAACACTAACTATTAATAATGCACCCAATCCTATTAATGACTTCAAATGTAGGTTTGGCATAATTTCTTATCAAGGATTGCTTTATGTATCATTAACTAGATAAATAGTTGAACCTTTAGTAAGTAATAGAGTTTTTAGAAACATGCCCATGTTGATTGAGAGGGAAAGGAGTTTATAATAAGTTTGGTAATCTATCTCATGACATTTACAAAAAAATGGAATTAACAAAAGTTTAATTGTTCTTATAATTTTGTAGTAAATGACTTTGTTTATGTTATTTCTACTTAATTATCATCTTGGTTCCTTTATCCCATCTATGATGGGCAAACCTTTAAGGTAGATGAAAGATTTAGTAATGATTTACTATGATCAATTGTCTAGTTGATATCATAGTCCTGAATGTATATTTTGAGCATTCTCCCAAGTGATGCACGTCTTAGCATACTTCTTGAATTCAAACATGAGACTTATAGACCATCAGACACATGCTCTAACTTTATATCATTCCTCCTTGTTTAAATAAATTTTATTGTAGAAAGTACCTATTTCTTATAAGAATTAGTAAGCGTAGTATGAGGAGATGACCTAAGAGTACCCTGAAAATTTTGATGGATCTATATCTTAGATATCTTAAAAGTTACTTAGATTATTAATTTAATTTTTGCATGCATTTTTTTCATGCATCCTATTGTCAAGTAATTGATGTGTAGGCTTGTAGGTTTCTTCTTGAACATGCAAATATTTCAAATTTAGGGAATGCTAAGTTATGGTTTATAAATCTATTTCAAAGAAGAGAAATTATAAGGCATGGCTAAAAAGAAATTAGTATCATATTTGTAATAATTTTTTACAGGAAATAAATCACTTTTAATTCAATAATCATCATAATATAATATGATACTTTGATATTATATATACAAAATTGAAATTAAAATTTTATTATATTTTAAGACCTCATGGATTTATAAATATAATATCACATATATAAAACTAAAATTGAAATTTTATTACCTTCATAGATGCTTTGAATCTATTGGACAATAAAAACATACATGCTATAAATTTTGAAAACATCATTAATAGAATTATCTAGTGTACTTGGTAACATATGTGATAAGGAGTGAGTGTTCCAAATGTCCAACCATAGAAATCACACAAACATAATGTGAGACCTAATCATAATTTGTGGATGGAGCAATATATCCTCTAGCTAGTTAATACAAAATTTGTTGATCATTAGCTTCCTTCTCAAGTTAGTGGCAATTGAAACATATTGTTTAACTCATGGTAACACATATGATATAATGATATTGATCAATACTTATGAAGTAAAAGTAAAACATTATAAAGAAAACATTAATTATAACTAGTTTGGAGATAGTGGAAATTAATATTAAAATATTTAAAGGTAATAAGTATCTAGTCCTAGCATGTTGTATACTTCTAAGGCTCATGGAACAGTCACTAGGATTACCAAGTAACTTGCTACTAGGTGAACCAAGCAATGTCAGTATTGGGTTACCAAACAATTATACTTAATACTTAAAACAAGTTGTACTTATTCTATAAAAATTTTAACATGTAGTGGAAACATAAATTGCATATGATATATAAAATACATTGGAAAATAAATTACAATGGAAAGTAAACCTATTTTATGTGAGATGTTACAATGATAGGCTCTACTCAAATAAAGATACCATGAAACTACTTATGATCACATTGCAGGCACTCACGAACTAACTATGAATTAAATAAAAAAAAATTAAAATATTTTGGGTAAGAATGTTAGAATACGATCCCAAGTCAAATTATAATAATTAGTGTCTTAAATTAATTTATTAGTTATTATGAAAAGCTATGATGATTCAACAAATAGTCATAATTTCTTACAATGTACAAGAAACCTTAAGTTCTTACCAAATTAAAAAGAAGATAGCAGAGGTGTAATGAGTATTAGAGTAGATCCTACACTCAATCATATAGATCAAAACCATTCACATGCAATCTTGTTGAATTCCATGGACTAAAACTAGTTAAAAAACCTTAGATAGCTAAGCGTTAGATTGCTGCTTAATATCTTTCCAATCATACATGTGTGGGCTTAGTTCATATGGTTAAGTGTGATTAAGGCACATGATGAAAATATCATTATTAAAATATTAAAATATTAAAATTTTAAACTATTTAATCTAAGGATAAGAAATAAATCTAATCTAGCCTAGACATGGAACATCCATTTCAAACTTCTTGTACACATCCTAAATGTGCATCAATAATGTTGAATTACTAAGTGTCCACTAGTGGGCATATTGAATAGTACACTATTGGAATTAACAAATGTTACCACTTTTATTCTTGAATTTTGTTGTGCTAATGCAATGTAATTAGTATAATAAAAGTTAAATTAATTAATTAAGTGCATGGAATTAAATAATGCTCAAAGTAAATTGTAATTAATAAAATTATGGAGCTAAGCTAGGTATTATAATAAAGGAAATTAGATTGTATCCAAGCACAAATTCTTCTAATTACTCACACACCTCCTCAAGAGAAAAATCTAAGAATAAAATAGAGTTGGGCTCTAGTAAAACTGCTCTTTAAACATTCTTCTCCCTAATCTTTGCTAGGCATGCATTTGTAGGGGTCACCTCTAGATTTATCTATGACTAAGGTGCCTCTTCCTACATAGACTACTCTATTCGTGTAATGGGAATTTTTCTAATAAATTACACTTCAAGTTCTTCCCTAGCATGTCCCATTTCAAGAAATTCTTATTAGTACTTCTACCTGTGTCCGTATCTACTTTGTCTTGGCCTCTTTTCCCTAGATTGTAATGCACTACCAACCTTTAGAATGCACTTAGGTGCCATCTATAACCATCCCAAGATTAATTGTTAGATTCTAAATTATGTTGATAATGATTCAATACCTTATCGACCTTGGGTTATTAGCATTGAGAAACATTAAACATTTAAGTCCCTAGGTAATTTCCTTTTAATGTCTTGGAGATCTTATGGTAATTATTTTATTAAATTATTAACCAAATATTTATTATTTTTAAAATTAGTAACATTTATTATTTAAAAACTAGGATATTAGGAAATTTTCTAGAGGAAATTTTTTGGATTTCAGTCTAATTATCCCCATGATGTAGAACTCAACTCTTGAAGCTCATAGCTTTTTAAACAAAAATCAATCGAAGATCCAAATCACATGTTATTGCAACTTGAAGGCTTAGTTCTTAGAAAAATGGCAAAAATGCCTATTGTAAAAAGTAAAAATGAGGTAATGGTGTATAGTATTTGTAGTAATTTTCTTATGCATCAATACTACTATGTCAACGAAGTAATGTCGACACAACCTCCTACATCAGCACAACCTATTGAAATTAGACTTTGTAATTTGAGTTTCCTAATGAATTCTTAAGGTTTCAAAGCCAAATTTGGACTAGTTGAAGGGTTTTGAGCCTTAGAAGAGACTATTAGGCTAGATGTAATGGTTATGAATGCTCCAAGAAATGTTAAAATGATTAGTTTAATGGATTTTGAGGCTTCACAATTAGTTAAAAAGTAAGGTTTTTGAAGAGTTTTAAACATCACACTAAAGAAAAAAAAATAGGAGAAATGGATATGTATTAATTCATAGAGGTAGAGTAACTACTTCATGATGTTTGAAAAGGTATGGGATTAAACATTAGATAGGATTTACAATAGTTAAACAAGTGGATCCTCCCTAAAGTAGGCTTCTACCTATAGTGCCTATGCATAACCATCTCACTAGGTGTTCATAGACATTTAGAGAATTGAATGTGAATCATATCCTTATTGATAAGTGCTGATGTAGATCCTATGCCCAACCATATACATCACAAAAATTCGTGAGTGAGCTTGTCGTAATCCATGGACTGGACTAGTAGAGTATCTAGATAATTAAGTGTGATTTCATGGTACTATCTTTCCAATTATACGCATGATAGCCCTTAATCCATATAGTTAAGTATAATTTAGAAATATTATTGATGTCTATGGGTCATATTAAAATATTAAAAATTATATAAATAATCCAATAAACAAGAAAGTAAAGGCTAAGCTAGCTTAAGTAATAAGCATTCATTTCTAATTCATTATATACATCCTGAACTCATGCTATCATTACTAGATTACCAAGTGTTCATTGCTAGATGTACCAATGACAACATTGTTGGGATTATGAAATAATAATATGTTTAAAGTTCAATTCAAAATTAAAATATTAACTAAGTGCATATGTGTAAATGACATTGAAAATAAATTTCTAATAAGAAAATGCTAAGCTATGTCAAAGTTTTATAATAAAAGTGAATTAATATAATCTTGTTACTATCATGAACTATGTCCATGTATAGGTTCACTTAATTAATTTAATTTCAAACCATAGGTACTTCTTGATTGTTCTAACATCTATTGAAATAAGTTGTAAGAGTTTTGCTACTATGGTGGCTGTAAGATGCATTTAATAAGATAGGTGAATAGCATTTATAAACTTTACCTACCCCAAATACACTACATTTGTGATGTAGTATGAAAGCATACAATATGGAAACTACAATATTGTAGATGCAATGTCACATAACAAATTAACTATTAATTACTTGTCTCAAAACACATAACTATAGTAGCTAGAATTCTACATCACACTAACAAAAACCATTAAATTCATAACTATAGCATAGTATTAAGGTCTAACAGAGTTACATGGGATAAAAAAATGAGACATAAGGTACGTTACCATGGTTTGTTGAATTTTTTCATTGATTCTCCTTATGTTCATGACACAATGTTATTGCCTTAGGAACTCTTATAGAAGAATGCACTATTTGTAACTAACAATAATACTATTTATAACTTAAAATAATATTCTTGTCATACTTTTACTTCATAACATTTATTCATAAGGTTTCTTCTTTATTATATCACTATCTTTCATAATGTTGGTTATGTTATCAACATCTTTGTCTTAGTTGTTATTTGTAACTTATGTTATGTTATGAATAATTATGTTCTAATTTATTAAAACTAGACTTTTGTACTTTACTAAGTTCTTAATGAACTCAACTTCATGTTATTCATTGTATTTTGTTAAGTTCCTCTTGCGCTTAAATTCACAAAGTTCTCTTATACTTTGTTAAGTCATGTTCGATTTAACTTCAATATGCTTATAGATTACACCTCATAAGTGTAACGATAGAAAATGTCGGTCGCTAGAGATACCGAGCGAAGTTCTGTATACACAGTTCCAACCCCGGATCCGTGCAAGGGCCGTGCCAAAGAAAACAAATCCAAGGTGCCCTGAACGGTCTTGTCGATCAGAAAGGGACTTACTTGATCAGCAAATTTTGTAATGATTGGATTACAAGATGATGATTTCGATGGGGAGATATGATATAGGTGATCTCGGAGGCAACGAGGATGATGTAAATGATGCAAAACAATTGTAAAGTTTATGTAAATAGGATGTAATTGTTGGCGACCGTTTGGGACGCGATCGCCAACGAGTGTCCTCGAACAGGATTTAGGTGCCTGCTAGTCTCTGGCAACACCAAGGCCCAGATACCTCCAAACAAACTCAGTAGTTAATGTGAGTATGTGTATGTGCTATTGCGGCATGCGGTTGTGAGAAATGTAACGATTGCGTTGTGTGTAAACTACAAATGACTTACTTTAAAGAGATTCAGCCAACTTT
>MNCI01018904.1:6965-47414 GCA_015680685.1 Gnetum montanum | reverse complement strand
GAAAGCAGATTTGTGTAGACCTCAAATATTTAAACAAGGTAAAATGACAGGAGTAAACACTTTGCAATAAAGCTATCCAAAATTCAATCTCTACAAATTGTTCAAACTTCCAAGGCTCAAACAAGCAATATCTTCAAGACAATCCTACTATGCTACCAAAAATTGCTGCGTAAACTACCACGTACGAGACTCCATTTTGACTAGATAATAGATGTCAATGATTGCATTCAAACAGAACCTTTAAAAGACTTGACAATTTTTGATTGAAATACCATGGGAATTCACTTTAAAGATAAAAAGAAGCTATTCTGGTGCCATCAAAATACCAAACATTTTCTGAACCCTCTCGACTACTGAATTGTTCAATGGCGTGACTACAAACAGAGGCTCTCTTACAACAATCCCAATAGTAGTTCGCACACGTTGCACAATAACGAAATTTACTACTAAAATGCTCTTAAGGCTTTTAAACACAAGCGCTTCTATGACAAAATTTTAATAGAAATTTCTATCAGGCAACAAGAACAATAAGAGCAATCTAAAAATCCAAAAATTACTTGCCAAGGATGATACTATCTAAACCACTAGCTAAACAATTTAAACAAAACAAAAAACAAAATACATAACTCACAGGACCATGACAAAGAGGCTGAAATCTTTACTCTAGCAAGCCATCTTACAAGCAATCTTCTTTACAAATCTTCCAAGATCCCAAGTGTGATGTGTGAGATCCAATCCATTTTCTTTTCCTCCTTGATCCCTGAAGCCTTGTTATAGGGTTCAAAGGTAGGTAGGGAAGTTACAAAATATCGTGGGTGGTTTAACCACCATAGAGATAAAAAAGCTACAATGGACAAGTGTCCTATTCCATGGCCAAGTGTCTTCATTCAGTTGCCAAGTGTCTTCATCTAGTTGCCAAGTGTCTTCATTCAGTTGCCAAGTGGTCACCATGGAGATAAACAAGTTGTAGGTGACAAGTGTCCCATGCAAGTGACAAGTGGCCTTTGTGGAGAAAAAGAGGTTGTAGTTGACAAGTGGCCTTGGTGGTGGTTATAACCACCATTTCAATTGAAAAGTGTTCAATTCACATGGGACTTTGAACAATTGTTGCACAAATTCCCTTTTTAAATCATAAAATATTTACTTGGTACACAATTAAGGGCTGTTAAACTTACATCAGCAATTAAATAATTTATATCAAAACCCAAAATAGGTGTTGTATGGTTTTTTAAATAAAGAAAATATAAGAACCACGTTAATGTACCAACAATTGGATAGATATATTTCTCAACTAAATTTAATAAGGCAACCCAAACTACTAACGTGTTTCCAGCTGATTCTGGTCTTACGATAGACCCTCAGGCTGAAGCAGTAACCTTGGATCCAAGCCGTAGAGATCGATCACACCCCAGACTGCATGCTTGTTATGAGCCAACACACCGTTGCGCACAAAATAGTGAAACAAGAACTCTCTGCTGAAACCCACACATGATCACAACAGCCTGTACGACACTGCACCACTCCTTGTTGCTGCGTGGATTCTTGAACTTGGTTTTAGGCTTTGATGGGAAAAAATTCATTGTGATCATGACGCCCTCCTAGAACTCCTGTGGCCCAACCTTGGAACCAACAGCGTCGGCATTCCAGCAAGTTGATCTGCCCATCGCGGCTGACGTGAATGGCAGAAATGATGCGTCTAGCCTCCTCGATTAAACCTGTTTTCTTGTTGTATATCGCTAGCATCAAAAATCTTTTTAAACATGGGGTTGAACTTTCTAAGCACCGGTAACGGAAACCCGCCATTGACCGAGTCTCCGTTGAATAACATATTCAAAACGTCATCTTATTTAATCGTGGATAGATGGGTACACCCTGCGCGTTTGACCATGACAACATTGAAGAGAGAAGCAGCTCTATTCTCTTCTTCGTCGAATAACGTCCAAAAATCTTCTTGTCATGCCGTGAGCACATCAACTGCCCTTTTAACTCTGTCATGGCCTCCAATCTCCTCGTCTGGAACAAACGAAAGACGTAGAGTTCCAGTTGGAACAAAACCCTTACTCTTGAGATTCCTAACGGGTTCCAAGTACTGAGTGGGGACACACTTCATGTCTTAAGAGCTCCGCACAAAGATATTACCTTGCTCGTCTTTGTTCGCCTGGAAAGGCGGATGAACCCGCTTTTCTTCCTCTACGGTCACAACATCCATGTGAAAATTCAGTAGAACGGAGGATAGATTTTCTTCGCTGAGGATCAGATCTTGGGCAGGCGTGAACGAATTAGAGAAAGAAAGCAGATCACTGGCAGTGAAATCGGCTATTCCAGCTATTGCTGTTATGCGTGGGAGGCTTGAAACCATTGCCGAGGCTGAGGCTGAGACTGAGAGGAAGGAGCTTGAAAATGTGGCTTCTGGAAGGCCTGGCAGGAGCCTCTCTAGCAGCAGTAGTGTTAGTCTGAAACTGGAGTGGCGCCATAATTTGTGTAGATGCAGGTGCAGAGGGTGGGTGTTATTTAGAGTTACGCTTTACAAACTCATCATTGCGCGCTTGGCCAGAGCACACCGCTTCACTGCCAAGACTCATATGTCTTTTGATGCATTCCATTCACACTATTGAATCCATTATTTGGTCATACATTTTTTTCACTGTTTTCTTTTTCTTGGCCAACAATTGGGATTGAGATTGTCTAAGCTGACTACAAGTTGCCTTACATTCATTACCTTCCCATACCTTATGGAGGTTAACTAAACCCACTTCTTGACTTGTGCATCAATACATGTTTGTAGATCCAGTGNAAAATTGTATTTGCTAGTGAATCAATTAGAGAAAAACCTTTCAAACTACCAATCCAACACCTCTAAAAAGTCTTCATCCAATAAAATATTGGCAATGTTTAAATCAGGGTGAACGTTAGTTATATGATTAGCTTCACAACCTAACAAAGCCTGCTCCATTAAATGGCCAAAATGTGCCAATAGTAATAAATTGAATTTAGAGAATGTGCCATCGCAAGATCTGGGATTTAGCCTATAAGCAAATATGTTGAATTCAATGATTGTAGGCAGACTTCGGTTTAGACGAAGCACATGCCAAGAACAAGAAAGCTATTCAGAGATGAAACAGGCAAAGGCCGATCTACCTTGTTCTAGCCAATCTGGGTGCAATGTAGTCAAACTTGAAGCAAAGTGTCTGCTAACTTAAAGTTTTTGATCGAAGGCTCTTGTTGATCACCATCGATGTTCTTTCGATTGCCAATTCTCCTTTGTTCTCTCGCCAATCTTTGCCAAAATTTTCAACAATTGTCAAGAGCTACCAACCAAAAAAAAATTGTCCCCCTTGCCAACCCTTTGAGCATTGTCTGCCAGGGTATTTATAAGATTAGGGTCAGGAGAAAAATACAGTTTAGATGATGTGTATCTTGAGCCCACAAAATGCCCTTGACCTGGTGTGTTGTAGCTGAAGCTTGTGGTGTTACACTACGCTATGCTCTGAAGCGTAGTGTGTCGCAATCTACCCTTGCTGGAGCTTCGATAACAAACTATCCTATGGTTACGCTGTAATATGCTAGAGAGCGTATCGTGGCATAAGAACCGCTAATGCTTGAATTTTTCTATCTCCGTTGTTGCGATTAAATCAATTGTTTGCTTGCGTTACGCTACATTACGCTACGTAGCGTAACACAACACAACATAGCTAACTTGCAGAGTTGAAGTGTTGTTGCTGCGCATCCCTCGTGTCTGTTCGATCCTTCTAGGATCTATTACGCTGCACTATGTAGCGTAGCGTAACAAGCCATTAGCCGAAAAAAGAAAACTTGCTGAGATGTACCAGTTGTTGGAAATCCTTACCTAAGCTTTGAGACCTTACTGAATCATGGAGGCTTCGAAGTTTCACGGTGTTTCAATGACCCCTCTTTGTTGACGTTTGGAGGGCTTGCTCGAGAGACATCGACAAAGAATACAAAACACCATAGAGGTAAAGACACCAACTGTGTCCGTCAACAACTACTCAGATGTCGCTCTATTAAACCTAAAAATGCAAAGGTTGGGAGCATAAGGAGCATAGGAGGGATCTTACAGTAGGGAGGGAGGGAGGTTCAGGGAAGACTCAAACGTGAGCGGGATACTTCACAAACATGCTATTAGGCATATTCTTGTGGGTGTTTTTTCGAGAGGTTACGCTACTATACTATATATATGGGGATTGCATGGATGAGTTGTGTTACGCCCGTGTGGCTTGGATGAGTTTTGTTTCATCCATTTTTCCTAGCTATGGTAATTTTTTTAAACAGGATGCTTTCCATGAAGCGAGTTACGTTACACTAATTCATGGATGGGATGATTATCATGTGTGAAAGAGTTCCTACATGCTCACATTCTGTAGAAATAGGAGGAAAGGGTAAAGGTGGTTGTAGGGATAAAGGAAGGAGAAAGTGAGATAGGTTGTTTGATGGAGGGAAAAAGGAAGGGTCTGCATTCCCAAGTAGTCAGGCTAGTCTGAGTAGCCACCTCAGAACGCTGTGACGCTTCACCTCCAAGTGAGTGCATTCTTAAACAACGCTATTGTAGCAAGTAACCTGCAAAACATAATAGAGAATGAGAAGCAAAAGCAATCATCCTAATCGCTAGGGAGGCTGTTGAAACAAGTGCTGTCCGAAGCGAAAAGGAGAGTGCAGGCCATGGAGATGGGACCATAGCAAGAAGCAAGGGTCCCTTTGTTGATGTTGTGGTTCAGGAATTCACTGTTGATAGCCAGATTCATCTTATCTAATCGACTGGGCAAAGAACCAGTCAGATGAATCTGCTAAGCTAGAATCTGGTAGTGGCAACGGTTGGAGGCCACCAAGGCCATGGGTGACCATAGTTTCCTTGGGGTCCCAAGTGGCGAAGTTGACTCCAAGAGTTGCAACTACAGAGTGGCTGTCATAGTGGCATCTCCGAGGGGTCAGTAGTATGCCTTTTGGCATATTCGAGGAATTAGTAGGATGTTGGTAGGGTAGTGGCATTACGTTTGTTCCAATGCCCTATCCGTTCCATCTAGTAGGGATGCCATGCAAGAATGATCAGGCTCGTTTGCTTTGTGGGTAATTTGTTGGTAGCTTCTAGTTTTGAGTCTTGGTAGACTGTTGCTACTAGTTTTAAGTCTCAGCGGACTGTGGTCCCAGTTTAGAGTCTGGGCAGACTAAAGCGTGCTAGTTTTATGTCATGGTGGATGGTGGAAAAGCTAGTTTATGGTCCTAGCAGACCATGTTGTGGGTGTCAATTTTGTGTCATGACCTAGGGAAAATTCTGTAATGGTTTAACGTCTCAGCAGATGGATTCTTACCTTGCCAGTTTCACGTCATGGGAGACAGTCGAAAACTTTGCTAGTTTAGCGTCGTGGTGGATGCGTGCAAGAAATCCCAGTTGTACGTTGTAGAGAACGTGTACAACACTACCAGTTTTACATCATAGTGGACGTGTACAACACTGCCAGTTTTACATCATAGCAGATGTTGGTTACCTTGCGTTTGAGCTGAGCTAATGTCTAGATGTGGTACCACTTCAGGTACATATGATTCACCGGATTTGGGAGTTTGTTGCCGTTGATGTCTGCTAACCTAAATGCTCCGTTGCTGTATGCGTTGACGACCAGGAAAGGGCCTTCCTGGCTTGTAGAGAATTTTCTCACTGGTTCACAAATAGCTTTGAGAACTAAGTCTCCTTTCTTGATCGGTTGCTAATGCAGGTTGTGATGATGCTTTTATTTCTGCCTGTCTTGATATCTTTCGATGCTGTTGAGCATCTAGATGCGTTTCTCCTCTACTGATTCTAAATCCATGATCCTGGACTCGTTGTGTTGAGTCTCATTTATAACTATGGAGAGGACCATCTGTAGTGAGGGAACCTGTAGTTCCAAGGGCAACACCGCTTTAGATCCATAGACTAGGATATAGGGTATCCTACCGGTAGCTGTTTTGCATGTCATACGATAGGCCCATAGCACATAGAGGATTTTTTCATGCCATCATTTTTTGTTGCTGTTGAGCATATTTTTTAGTAAATTGATGACCACTTTGTTTGTTGTCTCTGCTTGACCATTTGCTTGTGGGTAACAGGGTGAGGAAAAATATTGCTTGATACCCAGGTTACTGTAGAAAGATTTGGTTTCGGTACTACTAAATTGTGGTCCATTGTCAGTCACAATAGTCATGGGAAGCCCAAACCTAGTTACTATATTGTCCAAGATAAAATGGCAAACCTTTTGAGATGTAATCTTTTGTAGGGGAATAGCCTCAACCCACTTCGTGAAGTACTTGGTGATGGTGATAATGAAGCTATGTCCTGCGGATGACTTAGGCGTGATGAGGCCTATGATGTCTAGTCCCCATCATTTGAATGGCCAAGTGATCTGTGTAGTATGCAATTCAGTTGGTGACACATGTATTAAATTTGCATAACGTTGGCATGTATCACATGTCTTGACCTTGGTAAGGCAGTCTCATTACATGTACAGCCAGTAATACCCTAAGCATCTGATTTTAGCGGCCATGGCTCATAGGGCTATATGTCCTCCACATAGTCCTTCATGGACTTCACTAACTATTCTTTGTGCTTGGTCATTATTAATGTAGGTTAGCAATACTCCATCAAAAGAGCGTCTACATAGAGTACTATCTCCGATGATGACATATTGGCTGGCACGCTTGCGGATTGCATCTTTTTGTGTAGGTGTTAACTCGTGTGGTGGTTCGCCATGCAGAAGGTAGGCTTTAATGTTGTTGTATCACTCTGGTGTTCCTACAATGCTTAGAGAAGAGATTTGTACCACTTAGATGATAGGATCTATACATTTCGTCATTAAGGCGGGCAAGGTGGCAAACAAATGTGGTGGCATGTTTAAAGCTAGTGTGGCTAGTGCATCGGCTACAATGTTCCCATTACATGGCATGTGTTGGATGTCAGTTGTCGTGAATTTTCTAAAGAGATCTTTAGCCATATCATAATAGGGCTACAGATGCACAGCTTTGCAGGCGTAGACCCCTGTGATTTGATTGATGACGAGCATCGAATTACCTTGGATTGCCAGGTGTTGAACGTTGAGTTCCTTGGTTGTTAACAATCCCCTGAGAAGCCCCTCGTACTATGCCACATTTTTCATACAAGGAAATGCCAGGTGGTAAGCCAGTAGGCAAACATCTTCAGGGGAGAGCATAATGACAGTAACAGCACTGCCGCCTCTAGTAGTCGAAGCTCCATCAAAGTATAACATCGCTTTGAGGCCTATCGATACAGGGCTTAAACTATGTATCTGTTCATCAAGAAACTTGGGCTCTATCATGGCTTGATCATTAACAGGTGATGTTACAAGCTGGTCAACTATGGTCTAGCCTTTCATGGACGATTGGCCGACGTAGTGCAAGTCAAATTCCACTATGATGGCCTTCCAGCAGGCTATTCTACTACTCTCGTATAAATTGTTTTTGATGGCCCACAAAATGTTATTCTTGAAAATTATGTTGACTTGGCTACAGAAAATATAGTGTCTACATTTTTTTAGTGCAAACACAAATGCCAAATAGTTACGTTCTACTTCATTGTACCTTGTTTTGTATGCAAATGGAGCATGACTTAGATAATAGATAGGGACTTCTAACCCATCGTCCCTTCTTTGGCACAACAACGTAGCTATAGACACATCTGAGCTTGCTAGGTAGATGCAAAAAGGCTGATCCCTTTGTGGTGGGAAAACCGTTGGCAAATGTAACAACTCTTTCTTTAGGTCATCAAACGCATGCTGGTAGTCTTCAGTCCATTCAAAGTTAACTCCTTTCTTGAGTAAATTCTTCATAGGATGTAATTTGTCTATTAACTTCGAGATAAACCACATGATAAATTGCAACCTACCCTACAACCCACGTAGTTCTTTGAAGTTCGTAGCAGGTGCTAGGTTAACGATGGCTTTAATCTTATTGGGGTCGACCTGTATGCCAGTCTCTGATACCACAAACCCCAACATGCGTCTGGTTTTGACTCCGAAGACATATTTTCTTAGGTTGAGCCGTAGGTCATGCTTGAGACATCATTTAAGGATTAACTCTAGGTCTTCTAGGTGATCTTCTGACTTCTTAGATTTGACAGCTATGTCGTTTACGTAGTCGTTCAATATCTCTAAGAGGTAATCACTAAAGATATACGTCATGGCACGTTGATAAGTTGCTCTAGCATTTTTTAATCTCAAAGGCATCATGGTGTAACAAAAAGTTCCCCAGGGGGTCATGAAAGTTGTAGTCAGTTGATGTTCTGGGTTAATGTGAATTTGATTATAGCCCGAAAACCCATCCATAAAGGATAGTAATGCATGGCCAACTGTTATATCGATAAGTTGGTCGATACTCGGTAATGGGAAGTTGTCTCTAATCGTTGCCTTGTTCAAATCGTGGAAGTCTATACAGATGCGTATTCCTCCCATTTTCTTAGAGACAACTATGATGTTTGACACCTAGTCTGAATAATCGATCGTGTGAACGAAACCATCCTGATATAGCTTAGTGATTTCATCATGCACTGCTAGCATGATTTCGGGCTTAATCTTCCATGCTTTCTGTTTAACTGCTTTGATATGCAGGTCTAAAACTATGTTGTGCTGTATTAGTCTTAGGTCTAAACCTGACATGTCTTCGTATGACAATGTGAATACCACAACGTTATTTTGAAGCACTCGAAGTATGTCGCTCTGCATTTGTTGGTCAAGAATGGAACTAACCTTCAGAGTTTTGCTTCCCCCTTTGTGTGTAACCACAGAGACCTCAGTAAGAGGATCCTCGGTCACATCACTAGCTTTCAGGTCTAGGATTTGGGCCAAATGTTCTGGCTAGTCTGGGAATATTTTCAATGTTGCTATGGTTGTATCACAAAGGGAAGCATCAATTCCTATTAGTGCAAGGTTGAGCTATCTAATAGTTTCCCCGTATGGGCCTATTAGGGCTAGGGGTGCGAGTAAGGCTGTGTCCATTTACGAATTGACCTGCAAAACTGCCAAGAACAAAAGTTGTTACATTGTTTTTGTCAACCTAGTGAAATGATAAAAAATTTTTAGAGGTGTGTGTTAAAAAGGCTGCCAGTTTAAGGTCTTAGCGGACCGTAACTAGTATGCATAGTTTGTAAGAGAGCGGCAAGCTTGGTTTCCTAGATGTTAGCATAAGACTTCTGCGAATTATGATGAAAGGTGTAACATGGTGTGTCTAGCGTGTCAAAATAGCTAATTTAGAATTTTGTGTAGACTATAATTAATGCGATCAAATTACGAGACGATAAGCGATGCGTTAGTTTAGGGTCTTTTCGAACCGCAATCCATACAATATCTACGAGATTAATGTTGCAATCTTCACACTTCATGTCACACTGACATACTTGGGTTTTAGGAAGGTTCCGCATTGATCGGACAAGAAAATAGTTAGTTTCAACCATTACATTTATAAGTCGATGGTTCATCCTCAAAGCAGATTGTAAACATCGCAAATTTAAATTAGGCTATAGCAGAAGGAAAGCGGAAGGAAGGCGTAAGTAGATGATTTTGCAAAGGTTGTTCAGGCATAACCATGGCACCGAAGACCAAAGGCAAACATGCCAAATTGGTGAAGATTGATGAAGTGTAGGAGAGTTTGTAGTGAATTTCAAAGGCCCGGGTTGAAACTCAGGAGGCTACTCCACTCGCCCGGTAGGTCGCTTTTTACCTTTCTTGCATGATTGTTATTTTCGTTGTTATGGCATTGTAATTGTACTTGTTTTGAAGATGTGTATTATGTTAGGAATTGATACCTACTTGCACGGATTAAGCTATTGTAGTTTGTGATATTACCCCTATCGCCATTGTTAGAGACAAACCTTGCACCGTCGTAAGGGTTTGGGTGATCTTGGGCAATACTGTGCAAACACAATGCATAACTAGAGGGGTCCAAGTATTGTACCCTTATGTAGTGTAAATAAGATTCCGTTGTCTTGCCTGTAATGGTTATAATGTTATGCTGGGACAATATGTGGTGTTACTTTTATCGTCGTTGTCAGGGACAGACCTTGCACCGTTGCAAGGGTTTGGGCAGTTTTGGTAATGCATTTACAACATAACCTGCGATTTTCTGGGAGTCAAGGTAACAGAAAATCTAGTGTTGTGTAATGGATTTTTATGAGCCTTTTTTTTATGTTGTTAGTATGTATAAATTTCTTTTCTTAATGGTAGTGTGTTTTATTGTAAAGGATTACGCTAAAGCCCGTCCTGATCGTCTTGGACATTGTGGGCGTTCTGTGCTATTTACATGTCCTCGTGGCCAATGTTCCTCCTCCTCATGCTTGTGTAGGGGAGGAGGAAGTTTGGTTCTAAAGAGGTGCATAGGATTTTTTCCAGTTTTTGTTACGTAATTTCAGCGTAATCATCTAGTTGCATCTACAGGTTGAGACAGTCGTTGCCATTCTGGAGACACTACTAGTTGGATCAACATAGAGCATGTTAATGTTTCTAGTGGATGGCTCAATCTAAACCTTGTGGGTGCAGGACCGTGGACAAAGAACCAAGGGTTTGAGGTGTTTATCTTGGATCTGGGATATGCCTAGGTTTGATTGTTATCATGCCTACAACACTCTGTTTGTGGCTCATCATCTTACGACCTACTTCCAGAATCCACCTGGCATTGTGTATTATGCAGGAGGGTAAGTGTTTCCACAGCATTATGATGTGCTAACCATTGTTTGAATTTATGTCAAGTATAAAAAATTGTCCACATTCTGTTGTGTAGGTTCTTTATCAATGAGCATGGTCTCCAAGGTGATACAAATTGTTATCTATGGCTGAAGCGACCATAAAAAGGTTTACTTCTATTAGCAATGTACGTGCTGGTGTTCCAGGACAACTAGAATTTGAAATCCCACACTACCCTGTCCACTATGTCAAATTCTTCACCAAGTGTAAAAACTCTGGATGGTTGGATAAGGAGTGGACTTTGGATCGTCCTATCACCGTTGCGGACGTGCAAGAGAAAATCCCATCATTTCCTTCGCTGTTCGGACATGATAAATTACACTATGGTTGTCCATTATAGAATCTTACAGAATGGAAATAATGTATAAAATTGTATTATTTTGCTATATTATCTAAACCATTACTTTATGTTCACAGTTAGGGAATCACAGGAGGTCACGGTGATAGCCTTTGGACGTGAAACAAGCAGTCTCTTCTTTCGTTATGGCAACATAAAAGAGGCGCAACGTTGGCTCAGCCATGGAGCGGCCCCAACTGCCCTAACCAATAACCTCTAGGAAGTTGGACTGATGGAGCTATTTTTGGTTGTAACCCCCAATGTCACTGCAGCTAAAATGTTAACCCTAGTTGACTTCTTCAATGAGGAGGTTAAGCATCTTTTCATGCACGTGTGTAACATGTGTGTGAGTTTTGATATTGATGCTTGACTATTTGTCGACTTTTTTGGCATTCCCTCTAATGGCCCTCCGGTAGAAGAAAGGTCAAAGAGGGGTTCTAAGCACCAAAAGGAGATAGAGGAGTGGCTAGGGGTTAAAAAGGAACTGAAAGGCATCCTTGTTGATAAAATCCAGCTGGAGGTGGCTAATACCATCTATCCCCTCTTCCGAGCCTGCACCTTCCCCAAGTTACTTTCCCAAGGAAGAATCCTTACCATAGAGCAGACTCAGGTCATGTGGAAGGTTATGGAGGAGGGAGCACGGTATAATTGGATCAGTTACCTTGTTGAAGGCCTGCAAGTTGAAATGGTCAAGCTCGCAAGAAGCTTGAGTCTTGTTTCAACGTGCATTTCACCTTTTTTATAACCTGCTTTCGGCATTTTGCTGAATTCCTGGTGGTTTGTAGGGATGAAGTCTGGGTGCAGCAAGGTCGTAACTAGATTTCCAAACCATGGATTTTGCAGGTTTTCTGCATCACCTAGTCGCAAGATCCCCCTAAAGGTATCGGGGATTCACTTTCACTTACGACTAAGGATTTGGCGGTGCCTCCTACGTGGGGCCAAGATAGTGTGGGTGGGGCACTCCCTTGTTACATCGGTAGTGTGTCGAGAGGGAAAAGCCTGGTAGAAGATATAGTGAGTTCATCAGTCTAGCTGAAAAAGCATCGTCTGACCATGAAATATCTTGGCCTGACTAATGCAGAGGGAAAGAGGCTATGAATCAAATTTCACAGGAGCGATCCCCCAGTTGGTAAGTAGAGAGATGCATAATTAGTTTATATATGTACTACGCTACGTATAGACGTCATTGCGTCATATAGCACTTGTAAAAAGTAAATAAGGTTTTGTTTTGGTTAACTGTGTTGTTTGGCAGACAAAGGGAAAGATGTAGAGGAGCTAATCTCTGAAACATGGGCCATAGTTTTATGACATGGAGAAGGGGCCCTAGTTTTGGAAAATGAGACCCTTGTTAGTAACGTAGGCGACACATAGGTTCCTGTGCCCAAAGAAGAGATAGAAGTAGAGGACCCCAAGGTCTGTTTGGATGAGCGAGGAAAAGAGAAGCAATTAGTCACTGGTGAGTTTGACCTTTCCTCAGAGGGCAAACCTCATGCTACTACCCTTGAGGGTTTTGTTGAATTGAGTTTTACGTTATCGTAATCGTCTCAATTTCCCTTTACATCTACCATACTATGTTTAAGTCATTTCGTTCACTTAGTAGACACTTGACAATAGCGGCGTGCCTTTGTCTGTGGCACCAACTCAGCATTGGGGTGATACTCTTGATAAATTCACCTTTATGGAAGGCATCACAAATGATATGATCAGCCGCCTAGAGCGAATCAATCCTAAGATTGGTACGTGACTATTATAACACAGGGATTGTTGGCATTGTGACATTGCATTATTTTGTTGCGCCTAACTGTTACTTTTCATGTTATAGAATCTCGCCTTAGATGGGATCCCAAAGAGCCCGTTGACTTAGAAACTACTCTTGAACCTTCACTAGAGGTGATCGAAGTGCCATGCAGCCTTTACGATAAAATGCATAAATGTGCGTTACGCTTGGCCCGCTCTTTATGGGAGTGTCAGGACATCAAAAAAGATCTTTGGAAGAGGTTGCAGAAAGTAGAAAAGGAGAAGATGTTCTTAACTAGTAGGGTTAAGGAACTGGAGTCTTAAAATGAATTTTTGCAAGCTCGAGAGGCCAATGATGAGAATTGGAGGACAGCTGTGATTGACTACGCCTGTTATTGGATGGTCGTAGGAAACAATGTCCAAGCCCACTGTGAGCTTATTGAGCAATGATTGCAAATGGATCTCCTAGCCCAGAAGAACCAAGACTGGAAGGATTTCAGCACAAGGGTCCAAGCATGGGGGCAGGCACAAAAGGACCATAAACATGTGTATAAGCGAGAAAGTTCCACCTACTACTAACATTACAGGGATTTTGTTGTTGAAGTGCGGTCCCTTCAACTATTCCTTGATGTCATCGGTGGTTCTGGAGCGTATGAAAAGTTTCAGGAGCAAGTGACAGTAAGCGTCTCCCTAGAGAGAGAAATAACCCTCCCTAGTGGGGAAACCACTGTCCCTTCCTTCTTTCCTAAACCACCTCGATGGACTCCTATGGAAAAAAGGGAAGGTTAAGGCTGGAACTAATTTAGGAGATGGCATTTGGTCTGAGCTTTCCAAGGACAAGATCATTCAATGCCTATGGGTTGGCTTGGAACAAATTCCTTTCGCGGCTACGTAGGACCATCACAGGTAAGTTGTAAGACTATTGTATTCTTGTTATGCATAGTTTTGGTGGCGATGCTAACATGAGTTTCATGTCAAATTGTAGGATCGACACGAAGAGGATCCTCATGGGGAGTAGCGTAATGAAGATGATGGTCCTCACGAAGAGGGTTTCATGAGGAGGAGCATAATGAAGATGATGGTCCTCATGAAGAGGGTTTTCATGAGGAGGAGCCCCACAAAGATGATGAACCTCTCAGCAAGAATTCCCATGAGGAAGAGCCTCGCAGAGAGGATTGTCCCCACGGAGAGACACCATGCGAAGAAGGTCCTTATGAGGATGATCTTCATGAGGCAGAGGTGGAGTCGAATGACATAGGTGGAAGTGGTAACAAAGGCGATGTGTGATGTGGCTATATTGACCAACATTTTGTTGTAATGAAATAGAGTAAAGGACAATGTTCTTTGAACTATAATCATTTCAGTTTTCATGAAGTGAAAAAAATTGTTAAAAGGATTACACGTTTTAGGCCACTACAGGCTATTAATAGTTTAAAGCCATTTTGGGCTAGGTCGTCGTAAGCGTAAAAGGATAAAGAAAATTACCATTTTTAGGCCGTAACAGGCCACAACTAGTTTAAGGCCATTTCGGGCTATGCCATCATAAGCGTAAAGGGGTAAATTACATTTGCCAGTTTTAGGCCATAGAGGGCCGCAACTAGTTTAAGGCCATTTTAGGCTGTAATGTGTATGAAAAAAATGTAATAAGGACAATGCGAAAAGAGAGAGCGTAAATTAAGTAACAGTAAAAAACATGGACTAATGTAACATGTCACACCAACATGTTGATTCACTAGCTCTGTAGCTGCTTCTTAATTATTTTTAGTTTTGGCGCTGCATATGGACGAGGAGGTTTATTACTTCGTTCCTCTATGCCACCATCTTCCTCCTGAAAAGGTAGTTCATCCCAGATCAAGCTGTCATCAGCCATTGTTCTGGCCTATTCAAATATTGGGATAGGAGATTGATATTCGGGGATTTCAATTTCCGAACCCTATTCCATTTCTACGTTATTAACAGCTTGAGGGATCATCTTATCACCATGGATGATCACTTCGCCTCCTGCGTAGGGCAAATGGATCTCTTGATGGATGGGTGATGAGAATGCCCCTAGTTGAGCCAACTAGGATCTCTCCAAGATTAAGTTGAAACCAAGCATCTCCTTGATGATGATAAACACTGCATTTGTGGGGAATTGGTCCCCTGCTACGAAGTTGATGTGTACTGTTCTTTTGACCTACACTTGTGCCCCATTGAATGAATTTAAACATGACGTTGTCATGGGACTGATCTGGTCGATCAAACCCATTTTATCCACTATGGGGTATGGAATGACATTGGTAGCTACCCCGTCATTTATGTGTACTCTCCAGCTTCAGTATTGGCCAACCCGGATAGTGATGAACATAGGCGTTGTTGTCACTTGACCCTTCTATGGGTCGTCCTTAATGGATTTGTCATGAAAAGTCAGTAGGGAAGGCTGAGGTTGTTCAGCAGCGAGGGGAAGCATGATGGAGTGGATCGCTTCTTCATCTGCTAGTAGGCTCTCGTCCACGGATATGGACATTAACATGTAAACCATGGCCTCACGATGCTTTTGTGACATCATCAGCAAGTCATAGAGGCTCAACGTTGTATTTTTTTTATTTCAGAGCCTACTTAACTTGCGTAAAAGCGTCAAGGAGTTCACGTCCACAGTCTAGTTGTTTATCACCTTTCTCTTCTTCCATTCGTCCCAGGAGAAGAATCTCTCAGGGAGGAACGATTTCTGGTTTAGGGTTGCATTTTCTTGGATTGGGAGAAGATGGTTGCGGTTGCGTAGCATTGTCTTCTTTAAAGAGTGGGGCCAACAGTGCCGAGGCAAGAGGCATAGGCTTGGGAAACCCTAGCGTAATTCAGTCTTTGGTTGTATTATCTATCATACGCCTTTCTGCTTTACTGTTAGGTTGTGATTGAGGCGTTGACTTAGAGATTCACTCCTGTGTAGCAGGAGCAACTGATGGCTTTGGCACCCTGATGACAAAGGGTGCCCTAGGTGTGGGCGTGGGCTGGGCCGTAGCTTTACCGATAGTAGGCTACAGAACGAAGGTAGGAGACAGGACCTAGAGAATGAAGGGTTGTTGCTGAGCTGCGCCCATCGATGTTGATGGGCTCATCGTCTGAGATGGACGAGGAGGTACACGCAGCATAAAGGGTTATTTTGGCTGTGCTTGGCCATCACCCTCTGTACCCACCACATTGATAGTGAACCCTGCATTATTTGTGTTTAACGGGTCTTGGTACATGTGCATGGATTGATTTTCCAGACAGACCAAACTACTACTGTCTAAGATCAATTTACCTTGATCGATTAGGCATTGAATGTCATCTTTCAATGCCCAGTAGTAATCTGTGTCATGACCACAAAGCTGGTGATAGTCACAGAAATGATCCAGCCTAAAGTTTTTGGAAACTGGCGGTTCATTTGGCAGGGCCAAGGAGGGATTCTTAAGTAGCTCACAATGCCTTCTGTGGCATTTCAGACCTTCCTTAGATACCTTCTTATGTTGAATATGGCCAGTTCCTAGTACTTTCTTCAAAAGTTCTGAAGGCTTTACAGGTAGAGCTGAGTATTTTGAGTGGTCTTTACACTCAAAATTAGGCTTCGACTGTGGAAATTCCTCAAGGGCGGGTGGAATTTCCTGGTCAATGATGTTTGAGTTAGTTGTGGGCTCAGCAGGTGCCGTAGGTGCTTTCTTGTTGTTATTTTTCTTTTTGGCCCCTTCGGCTACCGCTACCACAGTCGTTATCATAGCTTTGCCTTTGTCTTCATTTTTATAGACCACATACGCTGGGTCTTTGCTGGCCTCTGCCACATCTTGAATGCTCTTAGTCTAAGCTAAGGCTTGGCTGAGGGAGCAGGGAGCGAGGTAATACAGTTTGGACTTAATGAAGTCGTTGACTACCTCCTTGAAGATCACTAACAGATGAGCCTCAGTGATGGGTTCACAGATTTCGTTTAAGGTGGCACTCTACCACTGTATAAACTTTTGGACTGGCTTGAGTAGATCTTGCTTGACTCCCATGATCTGATCCAACGTGACTTCTAGTTTCAGGTTGTATTTAAAACGAGTCACAAACTGAGTTTCAGGAGTGCTTGATACCAGTCTAAAGCTTTACCTGTTAGGGACATAGCAAAGACATGGATGATGGTATGTGACTATTGTTGTAATAACAACGACTCTGACCTAAAGGTGACTAGATGGGTGTTGGGATCGCCTTCCCCATTGTATTTTGTAAAATGGGGGAGCGGCATCCTAGGAGGCAATGATAGAACAGGCACTGCTAGGCTAATAGGATTGTCATGGTAAAAATCCATGACCTGTATGGTGTCGAAACTAGTAGCCTTGAGGTGTTTAACCTCCTCGGTAAGGATTTGAATAAGTTGAAAGGCTTGATCCAAACCTATAGATGAAGGGGTTGTTTCTGGAATTGCAGGATGAGCCACGCTGGGTGGTGGGATAGGGGTGGTAGCTTGGCCTAAGTGTGATGTTATCAGGACTGTCCCTGCAGGTAGTGCTGCTTGTGACATCCACCACCCGGTAGGTGGTGTAGATGGGGCGATCACCATTGACTGTGCCATGGGATACATTGTTTGCATGGCCGGGGGCACAGAAAATGACCCTACGGTGGGGTTTAGCGCCTGTAGGACTTGGTGCTAATGGTGAGTGAGATGGGACATCTGCGTAGGCTGTGCTACAAGGGATGATGTGTTTGGAGCCCACCATGCTGTAGTGGCGGGTCTTGTCATGTGAGCTAGGATGAATGCAGGAATTGCATGTAATTGCAATGTAGGCACTATGTTCACATACGGTGACGTAGGCACAGGTATATGATGAGATGGATTGGCCAATTATGGCTGCAGAGGGATGGTCTGTAAAGAAATACCACCCGGAAGGGTAGCCGGAGAGAAGAAATGTCATTGGCCGTTATGCATCACACGGTCAGTGGTAGTAAATGATAATGGCGTAGTGACCATAAATAGCGGGTTTACGTGGGATGTTGTAGGGGGAGGAGCCATGACAAAGCTAGCATGACTATCTCCCTTGGAGTGGGGGTCTAAATCTTCCTGCCCATCGTGGGACACTTCATCTCGAAATAACTCTTCTCGTTGTTTTCTCGATACCTTGGTCATCATCATTTGATCTATGATCCACTGTTGTTGGTCTGTCAGGTGTACAATGATGTTAGGTGAAGGAATAAATTCCTTCCCATTGCAATATATGAATTCATATTCTCATTTCTCTTTGAGTTCTCGTGGATACATGGGCAAATATGCCTCAAGTTTAGCATAGAGGAAATTGTAATGTTCCCTGTGCTGAGCGTGTCCCTCAGGCTCTTTATTTTGAAGCCTGAGGGATCGGCGCAGTTGCACTAGACTGGTTGGCGGCTCGACCATAGGAGGTGTAACTTGTAGCATCCAAGGGTTCTCAAGGTTAGCAATGTCAACAGTGGTGGTTGATGCAGCCATTCTCTATGTAGCTCAAGAGTAATGACGACAAGGATAAAGATCGCAAGGGCAAAGGAAAGCTAAGGCAAAAATGGGCTTTCTACCTTGCAGGATTCCAGAGGAATTGTTGAAGCAACTGGTCTGCACCACACAATCTCGTAAATAACCACAGAGGTATTACATGTACGTCGATCGAAAATGGGTACAGACAGCTTACAAGACTACCCGTGAAACGTGGATTGGAGGTTCAGGCCCTCCTTCTAGCACCAGAAAACTGTAACGATAGAAAACGTCGATCGCTGGAGATACCGAGTGAAGTTCCGTGTACACAGTTCCAACCCTGGATCCATGTGAGGGCTATGCTGGAGAAAACGAATCCAAGATGCCCTGAACGGTCTTGTTGATTATACAGGGACTTACTTAATCAGAAAATTTTGTAATGATCATATTAGAAGATGATGATTTCGATGGGGAGATATGATATCGGCGATCTCGGAGGCAACGAGGATGATGTAAATGATGCAAAAAAATTGTAAAGTTTATGTAAATAGGATGCAATAAATTGAATTTAGAGAATGTACAATCCTAAGATCTGGGATTTAGCCTATAAGCAAATATGTTGAATATAATGATTGCAGGAAGACTTCAGTTTAGATGAAGCACATGCCAAGAACAAGAAAGCTATTCAGAGATGAAAAAATCAAAGGCTGATCTACCTTGTTCTAGCCAATCTTGGCACAAGGTAGTCAAACTCGAAGCAAAGTGTCTGCTAGCTCGAAGTTTCTGATCAAAGGCTCTTGTCAGTCATTGTCGATGTTCTTTCGATTACCGATTCTCCTTTGTTCTCTTGTCAATCTTCACCAAAATTATCAACAATTGCCAATAGCTACCAGCCAAAAGAAATTTGCCCCCCTTACCAACCCTTTGAGAATTTTCTGCTGGGGTATTTATAAGATTAGGGTCAGGAGAAAAACATGGTTTAGATGACGCATGTCTTGAGCCCACAAAATGCCCTTGACTTGGTGTGTTGTAGCTGAAGCTTATGGTGTTACGCTACGCTATGCTCTAAAGCGTAGTGTGTCGCAATCTATCCTTGTTGGAGCTTCGGTAACAAATTGTCCTGTGGTTACACTGTAATACACTAGAGAGCGTATCGTGGCATAATAACCGCCAATGCTTGAATTTTTTTGTCTCCGTTATTGCGATTAAATCAATTGTCTGCTTGCATTACGCTGTGTTACGCTACATTATGCTGCGTAGCGTAACACAATGTAACATAGCTAACTTGCAGAGTTGAAGTGTTGTTGTTGCGCATCCCTTGTTTTTATTCGATCCTTCTAGGGTCTATTATGCTACACTATGTAGCGTAGTGTAATAGGACCTTAGCCAGAAAAAGAAAACTTGTTGAGATGTACCAGTTGTTGGAAATCTTCGCCTAAGCTTCGAGACCTTGCTAAATCATGGAGGCTTCGAAATTTCACGGTGTTTCAATAAGTACTTCTCCTTTTATTCCATCATAATCTTACACATGACCTTCTCTTGTTATTTAAGAATTTGGACTAGAGTACCTATGACTCAAGTTAGAGCTCTTTAAAAAATTAGATCTTGTGTTGTAGTGATTACCATTGTCTCCTACAACACTTACTTATTAGTTCTATGAGTGAAACTAATTACTTCTTGTTCTCTCAATATACTATTTGGAAGTAGTGAGATTCTTCTATCTTACAAATGATATTAGTGACTTATTCTTTTCAGTGCTAACACTTGTTTCATATATCTCATCATAGATAGGTTCTTACATCTCTTTTTTCCCTCTTGTAAGTTTTCTTACTAGTTTCTTTTTCTTACATCTTATTGTTACAACTTTTAAGTTAAATTTCACTTACTGTTACTTTCTTCTTCATAACATGGTTTACATGTGTTTATTCTAGAACTTCACTTTACATCATTTATTTTTCTTTTTCTTCTTTACTTTCAAATTGTTTTTTACACATTCCTTTCTCTTTCCTTGGTAATAATTATTCTTTGTATGATACAATGTGTTATGTGTCATGATGATTGAATGGGAGTGGTTGAATCTATTTCTTACATCCGTCACAAGAAGTCATGATAGTTCATGAATCATTACATCTCTTTATTAACAACTTTCCATCTTTTCATATGTTGCTAATGAGAAATTGGTGATTGTTATAATTATATTCTAACATGGTCATAATGGGTTCTTTGTATGAGACATGTAATATCTTGGTGTTTATAACTTGGAAACTTTGCTTTGTTATTAATTATTATACTTGTTCCTTAAGAGTAATGTTATATTTTATACCTTGCTAATATATGTTAATACCCCTTATTTTTGCTATTAAGACTTGAAGTTGAGACCTCTTAATTGTTAGGCATCTGAAGGTTTGAAATCTTGACCCTTTGCTTACATGTGATACTTTGACATTTTATTTTTTTATCTTTTATTTTTATTTGGGTTTATTTTGTAATTATGTTTGTTAATTCTTGTTGCTTCAACTTGGATAGGTTGGAATGATAATGGTGGCCCATTGTTGGTATTTTATTTAAGATTAAATTTATATTGTCATATTTTATTTTATTCTAAGATTTTGTAATAAAGTGAGAATATGATAATGAAACTTGCTAATGCATGTTTTCAGTTTATGCCAATTATTCTTATATTTTATCTTGGAATCCATTCTTAAACATGTAACTCATTAAAGTGCTCTCTTTATGAATTTAACCTATTCGTTGATCGTTGGACATTTTTGTAGATCCATGTCATCCAATTTTTAGAAAATAATTATTTATTATTTATTATTGGAATTACCTAAACTTTATCTTTTGTGGCTGTAAATACTTAGAAATGTTAGCTCTCTTGACATGTGTGTTGCTCTCTCTCTCTTTCATTCTCTTATGTATGGTTGTGCTTGGTGAATCTCTTGGTGATTTCTACATCTAAACCTATTCTTGTTTGGCGAAGCTTAGATCTCAAAAAATCTCTTAAGGTAGAGAAAATATTCTTGATTCCATCAATTTATATAAGTAGCTTACTATAATTCCCCATTTTCATAAATTTCCACTTTCCAATTTGGCTTGATCTTGCTATTGCATCATCTTCTTCCAATGGTGATGAGGGCAAAGATAATTCTGAATGTCCTAATCTAGGTTGTGATGAAAGTTGCAATGCATTTAAGCATGTTTTCCAATGTAGTGCATCCATCTCAATGTTAGGTATAAATAGCACATTTAAATGGAAACAATTGGCAAACATTTTAGATGTGTATGTGCATGTTCAAAATGTTGGAACACTTGGTCTGTCATTTAAGAGAACTTAATTAGCACTATTTTACAAGAAGGGTTAGAATACCTCCAAAGCTTCCTAGTAAATCTACATGGAACATATACAAGAAGGGTTAGAATACCTTCATAGTAGAGGAAATTCACTAAATGTTCCCAGTATCATGACTGGAAAGATTGGTCCTAAGCTACTAAAACACATCGTTAATGCTGCTAAAATATTTATTCACATAAATGTTAACTTGTGGTTAATGATAAAGTTACATAAATTAAATATAAATATCTGGTTTGCTTATAATAATGGTATTCTCGTAAGGTTCCTTGAATCATACATAAAAATAACTACATGCTTGCTTCATGTAGACGCATGTTAAACAGGGAGAAACATTAATATTGGATGAGATATTATCTCTTTATATATTTTTGATATATTAATGATCATGTTATAAACTTATAATTTGGGTCATAAATGTGGAATTATTATTAAGCCCTAATTTATGTTTTAATGAGGCTTAAGAGGATATTTATGAGCTAACATGGATTCTAAAGTGAAAATGATGTTATTAATTTTTTAAGTGTTATATGCTTTTGTGACTTGATATGCATTTAAGTTACTTATGGATCTCTTAAGAAATTATGGATATCTATGATTAATTTTGAGGTGTGATAAGGCATGATTAGAATGATCATTGTATTTGTTCATTAGGATTTAGAACCAAGTCTATATCTCTTCTAGTGAGATTTCATTGTGTCATTATGAGCCCATCACAATGAGACCACCTGATGAAGTGCTAAACAGTCAATGCGTTAACTAGGCCGCATATACGGGGCCCCATATATGTAGCCGTGTCGATGTGGCCCTATCGACGCATCTATCCATGCGTCTACATGGCCTCGTTTATGCGGAGCCTATTCTAGCCTCTAAATAAGTGTGCTTCTGCCACACTTAGGTACCTTTTTTGGCAGTTGNTAAATAAGTGTGCTTCTGCCACACTTAGGTACCTTTTTTGGCAGTTATAGCGAAGCTCTTGTAGTCTGTTTCTGTGAGAGTTAGAATATTTTCCAAGTGCTCGTAGTAGGTGTGAGAAAGGTGTTTGGCTCTTTATTTGAGCAGTAATGTACTTGAGCCCATTGGTGTGACCAGCAATAAAGAAGAGCTTTTGAAGCATTCCTTGCAACAATTGGACTTAGTCATCTGATGCATTTAATATTTTAATAATTCTATGCTTTAATAATTCCTTAAGTTTTCATTGTTATTACTTTATTCACCATCGCTATTTTATAGTTTGTAAAAACCATAAGTACAACCATCTTGAACGTAAACCTGACACTTGGCAACCTAGTGATGCCTAACGTCTGGTAACCCAGTAGTGGTTATGGGATGCTCAGGATGTGCACGGAAGATGGGATTGGATACTTATGCTAGGAAGAGTTAATAGATAGATTATGATAATTATAGATTACGTAATATTCCATTCCTTACATTTCATCTCAAGAATTAGATGCTAGAAGATAAAGTGAAAAAGCCATAAAAATCATTTGCCTCAATCTCACTTAACCATCGCAATCAGAAAATCACAAGTGAGGTTGGGAAGACAATGACTGTTCTAACACAAGGTTTTGCTGGTTAGGATTTGGTGTATGCAAAGTGCTTACAGTCTACAGAATTTGACTGAGTCACGTGTGAATGCCCATGATTCGCATGGTTGGGCATAGGGGTACCTAGCTGCTCATCACCACCTAACCACCACATGAAGATACCACTACTTAATGGGAAAATTGGAAAACATATCTTAGGATTTTAAGAATTATTAATTAATAACTAATGTATAGGTTGTAAATATTGTCTATTGGTTAGAGTAGAGTCTTTAGGCATGTATAACATGTCTTTCCAGTATCATAACAAAGAAAGAATATTTTCAAAAGCATATTGTGCAACAATGTAAAACTTGAGTGGTAGTGAATCCATGTAGGATAGTAGGATCCATAGTGGAAGTCTAGAGAATCAATAAATCCCCTTGATCTCACACTCTTATTCAATCCTCTTGGTCTTTCCTCTTTCCATCAAGGTACATTGATCATGGATTAATTTTAAGCTTTTAATCTAATAGATAGCACATTATTCTCATTATGAGAACCTCTTATTGATGCAATCATAGTGATGAATGATGTGATCTCATTGCTTTTGCATAATTATGCATACAAGAATTTGATGGCCTTAAACATAATTCTAACAATGAAGTTATATCTTGCATAAAAGTAATAGTTTTATTAAGAAAATATTGAAATCATCTAAAACCATAAAGAAAATGATCAAAGAAAATAAAAAATTTATAGAAAAATTAAAAAATATTTAAAAATTAAAATGTATAAAGAAATGTATAAAATAGAAAAATTAGAAAAAATGTATAAAATAAAAAAAGTGTTAGATGGCGTCACAAGGTTCTTAACTAGAATGGTTATTTTCCTCATGACTAAAGTTTATGATGGAGATTTTAAAAATGGAATGAGTTTTAGTAGTAATAGGCATTGAGAATAAGTTTATAGCTACCACGATGTCACTGAATGGTTTCCTTCATTATACGTTAACTAGAATAAATTTTTGTGGATAATTAGGATGGTACATTTGTAAGGCACTAGACTTGAATTTAGAATGAATGATATAAGAGCCTTTCCATAACATGTGGAATTTGGTGCATTGTGGCACATGAGTGAGATTATAATATAAAATCTTTTCACTCAGTTTAAATTCTACATGTTTAATCATAGCATCATGACATTTTTTAATATATCTTTTATGAATCTCATTTAACTTTAGTGCTATCCTTCGATTTACATGTAATACATTGAAGTTCATTAAGCATTATTTTTGTGCTAGAATAATTTCAATGATAAGCTTATTTATTTTATTTAATGTACACAATTTCATTTGAATGAACAATTTAGGCAACTTGTCATACATTAATTTGTAGGGAGAATAGCCTATAGGGAACTTCCATGTTAAGCGGCAGGTCCATAAATCATTGTTTAATTTAATGCTTTAATCTCTTCTATATTTATTAATTTCCTTAGTGAAGATTCATGTGGTTTCCCTATAAGTTACTTTGACTTGTCTTTTTGCTTAAGGATGATAGGGTGCTTTAAGTTTATGTTTAACCCCTAAGCATTGCATTAGCTTTTTAAAGATAGTTCCTATGAAATGGATACCATTATTTGAAATGAGTGCCTTAGGCACATCAAACCTATTTATCATTTTTTATTGAAAGAATTTCCTAGATATTGTTATAATGTAATCAAATAGTATGGTTATCTCTACCTGTTTAATGAAATAATCAAAAACAACAATAATGTAATAATTTTAGCTTTTAGTTGGATGTGATTGAACTCATGAAATCAATTCGTCACAAATCAAATGGTTCTAACACCGGATCCACTATTGGGAATCTTTAAAATTTGTTGTCATCCCATCATCACATTGACATATCTTGTAGGATTTGATGAACTAGTAGACATCTCTAAGGAATGTAGCCTAAAAGTACTGATTCATAAGGATTGCTATAGTTGTTCATCTCCCTACATAATGACCTTTATAAGATCCTTCTTAAGTATCTTGGAAAACTTGTAGTTGATTCTATTTAAGCATGCACTAATGGGCTAAGCCATCTACATAAATTTTGTAGAGGTTGCCCTTTATCTCCTTGTAGTTCTTAACCTAATGTAGAAACTATTACTTCTTATGGTTGTCGTATTTAGTAGGGGCCTCTTACATTATTAAATATGTGAGGTATTCAATGAACCATCACTTATTTTCTTTAAATGAAATTGTTATGGATTTGACAAATAATAATTCATTTAGGAACTAATTCAAAAGAGATTCTTCATTGGCCATGTTATCCCACCATAGATGATCTTCAACTATAATCTTAGTATCTTTCCAATCAATCATTTTAATGTCAAATTCCTACAAGATAAGCCATCATATAACATGAAGGCTAACCATTGGTTTATTGATGAGAAAACATATTACACTATGATTTGTGTGCATAAACACTAGATATCCAAGCACATAATGCCTAAAATTTTCAAGTGCATGCACCAATGACATTAATTCTTTCTTAGTTGTGATATAGTTTAGTTGTGCATGTGCAATACTTATACCTACATTGTGGATGTAATATGGAAATATTTGATTATTCAACTATATAAACATGAATCCTAAGGCATAGTTAAATGTGTTTATCATGATGTTAATATTTTAGACCAATCTTAAACTTATAAATTTGAGGTTCTTACAAGTTTTTGCTTCAAGAGTTCAAATACTTATTTGCATCTGTTAGTCCATTAAAATAATTCATTGTTCTTTGTTAGTTCTACCAATGACTTTGCAATCTTAGAAATTTTTTTAATGAAATACCTGTAATGGCCTATAGGCTCAATGAATGACCTTATGTCTTTTACTATTTTTAGCCTTTGTGAAATTTATTGGATAACTTTAACCCTCTTTAGATTGATCTCAATTCCTCTTTCTAATATGTGGTGTATAAGAACAATATTGTGTGGACCATTAAGTGGCTATTTTACTACTTAAGCTCAAGATTTATCTCTAAACAATGCTTTAAGACTTTCTCAAGATATTTCAAGACTTTATCAAAATTGAAACCATAGATGAAGAATTCATTCATGAAGACATATATATCATTCCTAATATGTTTTCAAAAGATATTGAGGAGAAAATATTAAAAAGTTGTGGGAACATTGCACAAGTCAAAGGATATCTTTATGTATGTAAAAGTCCCTCAAGGACTTTTAAATGTTATCTTGGCCTAGTTTTTAAGAGCTATCTAAATTTGATTATACCCACTATCACCATTCAGAAAATTATAGTGTTGATGCTCCATAATGGTATCTAATACTTAGTCAACAAACAATAATGAAAAATTATCTTTGAATGTTATTGTGTTTAACAAATTGAAATTAATGCATATCCTCTAGTAATTTTCTTGTTTGGACATAATAATAAGTGAGCTCACCCACTCACTGTCTACTATAGAATATATGAACCCCATCTTAAAGCATTTTTAAATCTATTTCTTTACAACTTGCTTTAACTTGGAATTCAGTCTACACTGTGGTTGGCATTTTGGCTTGATGGTAAGATCTATGTAGATTTTATGCTAAGATATGCATGGGTCAATTCTTATTATTTCATCATATGATCAAGTAAAGGTTATTGGTCATCTATTGATAATATCTTATAACTTTTCTTTTATTCATTCATGAGCTAGGAATTTATGATTATTAATTTATCATTTTCTAATAATACATATTCAAGAGATTCTAGTAATGTTTTGAGTTCAATAGGATCTACTTCTATCTTTTCTAGAATTTCCAAATTTTCCCAATTTATCTTCTTTTTTAAACTTATTTTTAGCTTAAGAAAACTATTATATGATATATTCCATCTTATCTAGCTTATTAATATAGACATTGGTGAGGGATTCTTGTAGCTTGCATCTATTATTGGCCACCAGGTATTCTCTTATGTAGTAGTTGATGCATACATGTATTATTGGACTAACATCTATTTTGTATAGTCATGGCATGCTAGAATAGTTTTATATTTTATGTTCCAAAATTTTTGCATGTAGTTGCATCCCATGTAACTTTTTGGGATGCATGAAATCCTTTACTTCTATACAAACCCCTATTCCAACTCCTTAGAAATTTCCATAGGTAGTTCCTTGATTCTAAGCTTAACACTAATTGTGCTACACAATGATCTCCCTATGATTATTAGGAATTCTCCTTTGTTGTTCCCCATTTTGATAACCAAAAAAATAGCCAAGTAGGACTAGCCACTAATGGTGGCTGCTATGTCTTCCACTTACTTCAACATAATGAAGATGGATTAGTTTGTAAGCTCCCGTCTAATGTTGCATTTATTTAATGGTGGAAAGTTCCAAGCCTTGTACATCCTAAAAAATAATATTTACTCTAAAATTGAAAGGAGGAATACTTTGCATGATGATTTTTAGAGTATCTATAGGTAGATCAAAGGAATTTTTAGATCTATTCTTTTCTTCTGGATAGTACTTGCTTTTATCCTATCACATAGCATTAGGGAGCATGATAGTATTTATGTTCTATTTTTGATTTGAAGATAACTTATTTGAGATGTTGGAGGATGTTGAAGTAGAAGTAGAATCCACAACCACTTATTCTTGCATATGTTTAGATGGGCTAACAAGTCTATTAGCCCCTCCCATAGATATGAAAGAGTTCCTAAAGAATGAATGTTTTCAAATATTGCTTTCAAAACCACATGTTGATGGAATTATCATCCATCTACATGCTAACAACTCTCATTACATTCTTTTATTATAGTTTTGGAGATACCTTATCCTACATTGGTGGAGGTAGTGTTGAAGAAGAGAGAAGTCTGTGAATATTGAGGGTGCATAAGAGAGATGAAAATTGTTGAACATAGTAACCATAAAGATTAGGTTGTCTATAGAGGTGCTATTTCCTTAAAGATAGCATTCCCCATGATTATGGATTTTTCCATTACTAATGGTATTATTCTAGAGATTAAGGATAATCCCCACTTCAATAGTACTATTGATTATAGAATTATCTATTATTGCCTTGTGAACAAGGTAATCTCCTAGGCATCTACTTCTTAATAAACTTGGGGTTCAAAACATATGTCCTTGATTTTTATAAATGTGTCATAATGGGACAAAATTCCTTAAGATATTCATATTTTCATAGGTTACATTTATCATCTTTAATTGATCCTAAATTAACAACCCTCTCTATTGCATTAGCTTTGCCTTTCTACCTGTATATGTTAAACCCTATTTCTTTCTTCTTTTTCTTCTCTCTCTCTCTCTCTCTCTCTCTCTCTCTCTCTCTCTCTCTCTCTCTCTCTTTCTCTTTTGCATGAGCCAAATCAATTTTCTCCTCAACTACTTTTAATATTCTTGTGAATTTTTGATCTACTAAATCCTTCATTTTTTCTAACTTGGCATGTGACTTGTGGTTTGCAAGTCACAAATTAGATAATGAACCAAGGCCTAATCCTTTTCCTACCCAATAGGGGAGGCTTTTTAGGATTAGTTGTAAGGATGAAAATACACAAGTGCATTCCCAAAAATTTTATGCCTTTTCATTTTATTAATATTTATGGATATTTCTTGTTATTGAAAGATATGCTACATTATTATTATTGGAGACAACAGAGATTTGTTACCAATGATCTACTGCTGAGGATTTGTTGTTATTATTGAAGGTTTATTGCCAAGGATTTTTTTATCTATCTAAAAGATAAGAATGAAAAAACCAACGAACAAAGTAAAGGTAGTGTCCAAAATTTCAAATTCTTTGTTTTTATAATGAAGAAAATAGGAGCAAATAATGCGAATAGTCACTATTTCAAAATCAAAATGAAAAATGATGATAACAAAAGTGAATTACTTGGATGTCCTTGAAGCAAAGTTAGAAATGATTAGCACAAAAATGAAGCAACTTGAAATCCTCATGGAATATTTTATTGTAAAAATAAAATTTTTACCAAATCATTTGAAAAGTCAACTTAAATAGATTCTTGAAAAAATTACATCATTAGAATCCATGATTGGCAACACAACTCATTCATAGAAGCAAATCTAGCATAGCAATTTAAATCATGATCCACAAGAGGTGAGTAAGATAATTTTATACAAACTAAAGAAGGGAGGGAAAATAAGAAAAATCATTAAATTTACACCTAGTCAAGGTATTGGAAAAGAAGGATGAAAACTTGATTGAACAAATTCCCAACCTCCTAAAAGAGAAATTGCATATAATAGAACAACCTCACATTTTTATGTTGTCAAAATAGGACAAGAGGGAGAAAGAAGTTGTCATATTATTATTAAATTAAAGAATTCTAAGGCAAGGAAAAATATTTGGGATAATTGATGCAATCTCAAAGATCTAAAATTATGGCTAAATAAAGACCTTCTACATAAAGAATATACTAAGAAAGTTCAAGAATGAAAGAAAGTAAAAAATACAAGAGAGGAAGGAAAAATTACTTATCTTAGTGCTAAATATATTGCAATTATCAAAGATCATAAATAGAGATTAAAATTCTTGCATTCTAATTTTTTGAATATTGACAACTCTATAACATATAACCTTATTAGTTTGCATACTATTTCATTCTTCAATAAATTTAATATTTTTTGGATTATTGAAACATGGCATGGGAATGACTCTAGTGAGCTTTATGTCTAAAATTTTAGAATTTTTTTCTTTCCTTATAGAAAAAAAGTAAACATGGAAGATCTTCTAGTGGTTTGGTTGTGCTAGCTTTTAGTACCATGCAACAATATATACTAGTTCAAAAAGTAGATGAATAGAAACAATATGTTTGGATTCGAGTAGCTCATGAGAAGGTTATTTTTTCTTAGCTTTTTGTTATTTTACTCCTCAAGAAGCTATGAAGGGACTTTCAATTTCAAAGAATTGGGATGGACATTACTACTTTTCCTCATATGAGAAAAATTTGCATTTGTGGGGATTTTAATGTTAGGTTTGAACTTGAGCAAATCTCAGTAAGCTTTTGGAATCAATAAGTTCATTTAAACTATGAGAGTAATATAGAGTGAAAAATGTTCCCTCAAGCCACATAGGTCAATCACAAAGGTAGATATTTGGTGGATTTGTGTTAAGGTTTAAATTTGGTAATTCATATTGTGTTGACCAATTTTTTCAATTTTGGTTGCTACACATTCATATGACCATAAGGTTCTTCATGTATTAATTTTTTGATTACCAATATAGAGAGGTTGTCTTGTATTAAAGACTATGCAAGGCATTGAAAGACTACCCTCATGTAAAGTAATTGATGCAATAGGACTATATGAAGAAATGCTAATTTAGGAAGGATCTTTTGTATTGTAGATAGTTTGGAAAAATCTAAACCATGCTCTCTATAAACTTTTAGATAAAGAATGGTGCACTAATAAAGTTATTTTACTCTTCAAAAAAGGAGATAGATATCATTTAAATAACTTTGGGTTCATTGTAAGTAGTAATATTTTTGAAAATATTTTGGAAAATACTCTTGACATAAAGATTGGAAAATATACAAAAGAAAATAATTTACAAGTAGTTTCACAAGTTGGGTTTAGATGTAATCATTCTACTATTGATAAGCTCATTTCATTGAAAATATCTTATTGATTGTGTAAAAGCATATAAAAAAGAACTTTTGTTTAATTTGTTAATTTTACTAAAGCATATGATTCAATTATTTAAAGTAAGTTGCAGAAGCGATTAAAAGACTGTGTGTGTGTGTGTGTGTGATAGAGCACCACATCCATAATGATATCAAGGTTAAACAAGGTTATCCTATTTTGGCTATACTTTTTAGTATTTTTATGGATGAGATTAATAAGTAGATGTAGAGAATTCCAAGTAGATACTCTACTAAAATTAATGATTAGTTTATCAACCTTTTATTGTATGCTAATGATGTAGCTCTCATCTCCAACTCTAAGGAAGGCTTGCAACAAATGCTTACTATTTTGGATGATTTTTGTGAACATTCAAGAATGAAAGTTAATGTGTAAAAAACCAAAATTATTATGTGTGATACTAGGAATAATGATTCTTTCACTATTGGAAAGTAGCTAGTGAATGTAACACTAACTTATAGATACCTTGTCCTAGATCTTTCTTACAATTATAGTTGGAAGATGTGCATTAAAGAGAGGATTATAGGAGGATTGATAACCTTATTTGATTTAAAAAGAAAATATCAAAAAGAAACTATCTTAGACTAAGATATTTTAAAATAGTCATTTTTTTCTATTATGTACTTAACTTTTTTGTATGAATATGCAGTGTGGGGTCTTGGACTTGCTAACAAATATTAGAGGAAAATAGAAGAAGTTCAAAAGAAACTTTTAGTAGAATAATTTTTGGTTAAAAGGTAGATACAATATGATTTGTTATTTCTTGAATTGTATGTGATGCCTTTATAGATAGAATCTCTTTGTCAACTTGTAGCATATGTTCATACTTTCTTTTGTAGCACAATAACTAAATTTTTAAAGTTGTAGCTACCACACAATAGAAAGAACGATTCCATGAGGGATTGATTTGACACAAAAATCGGGACATTGAGATGGGTATTCTACATTGTGATATAAGACTACTCCATAAAAGTATCAAAAATAAGGCAATTATGTACATCTAGAGTAACTTAATAGGAAAGAAATAGTTGTACCTAGATAGATGATGAGTGGCAAGTATACCCTACATCCAACCATATGAATTACTAGCATTCACTCAGCAAATTGATCAAATTCCAAAGACTTTAGGTTTCTAAGTACACTAGTTCTAGGAGGTGAAACTAATCATTGTCTTCCCGGTTCCACTTGTGAAGTTCAAGGGTATGGTTAAGTGTAACTGAGACATGATTTTTAACATTTTATCTTTTATGAATTAAGTCACCTAAGAATAAGGAATAAGAAATAAAGTAATTAATTACTAAATTAATCTAATAACCAGCTAATATCTAATTATTCCTAACATAAGTATCCATTGCCATTTTCCGTACACATCTTGAATACATTATAACACTATTGGGTTATCAAATGTTAAGCATTATTGGGATTAACAAGTGCCAAGCGTATACTCAAAGTTGTCATATTTATGTGTGCTATTAAATCGATATTAATTAATAAATTAATTAATTACTTAAAAACATTAAGGAAAATTTCTTGAATATTAAATGCAAAAGTAAACAATTAATCTAGTCCAAGTGCTACAAAGTTTATAAAAATAGCTCATCTTTATTGTTATCCACACTGAAGTGATCAGGTACAACAGTGCTTGAATAAAGATCCATACATTCTTTAACTCCTACTACAGGCACTTAGAAAATATTTTAACTTCTAAGATGAAAAACTACAAGCACTTTGCTAGAACCATGAAAGGAATGCCATAAATGCAGTAGGTAGTCACACGTTTATAAGTGGAAATAAGGTGCCGCATTGATGAGTACATGTCAACAGGATAAATGCTACATTTATGGGATCACATCAATGACATCTTGTTGATGTGGCCTAACAATGATGATTCATCATACCTCTACGACTAAGTGAAAACTCATCCTTGAGTTCCTTACAAAATCTGTGAAGGTATGGGATTATTGATTGATTATAGACACACAGAAAAACACAATAAAAAAAGGGTGCCCAAGTGTATGGTTTACAATCATTTCAAAATGTTGGTGTTCAGGACAACAAAATTGAACACCAAGACAAAATTAACAAACATATCTCCTCGAATGACATAAAGATGATGAAGAATTTTAAGTGGTCCTAGGCGGTGGAGGCTCTTCAGGCTTCAAAGGACCTTATCCTACTTTGAGCACATGTGGTGGTTGAAGCAGATGTACTGGTTGTCCAGTGATAGCTACAAATTCTTCAAAAGACATCCAATAGTGCCTTCATCTTCTTCTCCTTACTTCAAGGATCCTTTAGAGTCCACACTACATCACCAATGTGGGCTAGAATGGGAATATCCCATGAATAGGGCATTGTAGGGAACAACTTCTTCACATTCATGAACTAGGCAATGAAATATTTGAATTTGATGTTAAATGCCATGAGTGCATTTTGCAACTCATGGTAATCATTCATCCTTTTGGTTAGGTTCTCAATAGTTGATATCTGATTAGTGAACTTTGCCCTAAGAACCTTGAGTTCTGCATTTGCAGTCTCAAGCTTTTGCTTGGTCTCTTTATAGTGCTTGAACTCTACCTCGTATAACAAGTATGAGATAGCCACTTATTTCTCCAATTCAGATCATGTTCTTACTATAGTTAGCATCACCAAGTTTGTGTATCGGATATTGACAAGCTTAATGTGTTTAGTCATCTCTTTGATGTGTAGCTTATTCATGTAGATTTTTGCCTTGTTGTATGCGTTCAAATCATCAAAGATAGGTTGCCAGACATGCCTTCCTTGTTGAAGCTACTGGAGGGCCTCATTTACTTTTTTCTTTGCCAATTAGATTTCTATAGATCAACTTGATCTCTATAATGGTTATTGACTTTCTCAAATTTGAAAGCCTCGTTCTTCTAGGTAGCTATCTCTATTGTAGATTTTTGGTGAAGGGTAAGAACTTCCTCCATGGAGAGGTTTCTATTTTTTGCTACCAATCTTCTCAATTCTATCTTCACTCTAGCTATTTTCTTCTACTATTGATGGATAAAAGTTTCCATTTGCTACTTTTGTGCATTAACATTTTGTAGGTGATGATTCTCTACGATTAGGATCTCATTCTCACAATGATTTTGGCCCAAGTCCTTTTGGATGTTATGTGTTATGAATTGGCCAAGGAATGGTCAAAGAATACCAACTCCTTAGCATCCTCAACCTTTTTGAGTTCTTCCTAAAGCTATTTGAAAGCTTCATCACACATTAGTGTTGGGTTGAGCAACACAGGATTAGTAAGGCGAGCTGTCAGATTAGTAACCTCCATAGCTAAGCATTGGTTCTCTGCACTAGCTATTTCGAGGTGTCCCTCAATTATGATGCATTTGATCCTTTCCTCAAGTAGCTTCAATTAGGTACCAATGATGGTGTTTGGAATGTTAAAGAAATTAGGAATCAGTTTCTAGGTTTCCACGAGTTGATCTAGTAATTCCTCATTCTTGGTTGCACTCAATCTGCCACTAATGATTGTTGTGGGCGTTTTCACATCTCTTAGTGCAAAAATGCCTAGTATAGATGCTATAGGTACATTTAGTGCTTCAACAATTCTATTAGCAACTACTTCAACCATTGTCTCTTACTCATGGTATTGCATCCCCAAGATGGTTGCCCCCTCACCCTCCTCTAAACACACTAAAAAGGTAGTGATGTTCCAAAAGATGTATGGGAATTGCTGCTATTGCAAGAAAGATACCATTACCTCTTGGGTACTAAGATTTAACCTT
This sequence comes from Gnetum montanum, assembly GCA_015680685.1. NCBI lineage: Eukaryota > Viridiplantae > Streptophyta > Gnetopsida > Gnetales > Gnetaceae > Gnetum > Gnetum montanum. The sequence goes on along the minus strand of MNCI01018904.1, from coordinate 12,879 downwards.
GTGGGCACTTGCATTATTTGGGCTAATAAAATTGGCCTCCCATCTTCTATCTGACTTATTATTCAGGCCACTTCATTGAGGTGGCTCATTACTAGTCTATACATAGATGGCTAACCACCACTCTTTCCTACTTGTTGCTATTGCAAGGGCTACTCTCAAAGTTTTCACACGCACTCAATGGTAGCATTGGCCTATGGTGTTGTCTCATGAGTGGGTGGTGGAGGTGATGGTTATTTCTCCTCTTCTTGAATGACTTTGATAGGCATCTTATCCTTTATCATTTTCACCCAAGAGGTGGTTGGTGCATGTTGGATGGCATGGTTTGTGTAGCATGCTATGAATCCCCTCTTACATAGTTTCTAATAAGACATGGAAAAGGGAGTTCCTTCCTTCCACATTTTTTTTCTTAATCTACTTCTCTATCTCAAGATAGATTAGATGTGGAAGGTTGATTGGGAATCTTCTACTTAGAGTGGCACATGCACATATGGAGAAGGTTGTAACTTTGCTTGGCCTCACCATTGGATTGAGGTGGAAGGTTGCAATCTTGAAGTATGTGTGTTCTGCCATAGTGAGTACATCAGACTCCTTACAGTCAACTCCATAACACCATTGCTTTCATTCTTTCTTGATGCCAGGATCTGCCTGCATTGGAATTTCTACAAGATTTGCTACAACTTCTAGTAACCTAAGGACCTTTAAAATTACTTTCACCAAAGAGGACACTAAAATGTCATTGATTTTGACTGTTGAATTAGCTTGCCTATTATTCTAGAAGAGGTAGGTCTCTCCCATGTACCACTCCCCATTGGAAGTGATGATGGACCACATGGAAGAGTTCTACAATTGCATTTTGACTTCTAGAAAAGCAAACTCAAGAGAAAGGTCCAAAGTTTAACTCTTGAAGCACAGATTTCTCAACCTCCTTAGATTTGATTTGATTAAGGTAGGAATTCATTAGGGTGACCTCAAGGCTTGGTCTTGGCCTTGGTGCCTCATTTCAGTGTGACTATTTAGTCATGGCTGCTTCTTCAGGAATCTACCTAACAGATTCCACTTTGGGCTCCTCCTGAAAAGATCTTGTTGCATAGATTTCTGCTACTTGCTCATGGGCTTGTTCTTGATCCCTTCCAGATCTTGGTCTTTTTTTCCATGGTTGGGATGGTCCTCCCTCCTGTGCATGCTTTGCTATAGGTGCCATCTATGGTCACAACATAACCAAGGATTAGCATACTAATGAGCAGTGAGGTACCGCTATGCCCAACCATATGAATACAAGCATTTCACGCATGATCCGATTGAATTCCAAGGACTAAGTGCTTATGTGTCCTTAGGGAACAAGGATGGGTTGATTGATCGTTGTCTTCCCAAACTTACTTGTATGTCACAATTGTATGGTTAAGTAAGATTGAGGCATATGATTTTTATATCTTTTATGTTTTTATGTTTTGTGCTAATAAGGGAGAAGAGAGATAACTAAGTGACTAATTTATCTTAAATACTCATTAACTAAGTTCTAACTAATCCTAACACCAGCATCCGTTCTCACTTGCCGTACACATCCTAAACCAGTGCAACACTACTGGGATTACCAAACACTAATCATTATTGGATTACCAAGTGTTACATGCATGCTCGAACTGATCATATTGAGTGTAATTTAACAATTTTTTCAATTGATCAAAATGAAATGCTATCCTAATAACATAAATGTAAAGTGCATAAAATAAAATAAATGCATAAGAAAATAAAATAAAAGAAATGCGTAAGAAAAAAAATCTTAAGTGCTACAAGGATTAATCAAAGAGCTCATCTTTATTACTATACACAAGGTGTGCTCAGGTACACAATGCTCAAATAAATATCCATCCACACTTAGACCTCCTACTGTGGGCACTTGGAAAATACTCTAACTTTTAAAAAGACTACAAGAGTTTTGCTACTTAACTGCTAAAAGACTTTCTTCCCAATTGTGTGCCTAGGCACTGTATTTATAGGCTTTGGAGAAAATACTCTAATAATTAGAGTAACCAATCTAATAATTAGAATAAACCACTAGAGTAAATACTCTAATAATCAGAATAAACCACTAGAGTAACTGCTCTAATAATTAGAATAAACCGCTAGAGTAGCTGCTCTAATAATTAGAATAAATCACTAGAGTAATTTCTCTAATAATTAGAATAAACTACTAGAGTAACCACTCTCATGATACCCCCACGAATGAATGAAAACTCATCCTTGAGTTCTTTGCAAAATATTGGGAAGGTATGGGATTATTGACTAATTGACAATTGATGGTGGAATGGGATGATAGACTCAACGTGCCCAATGATGGATCAATAAGCATATTAAAACATTGTGGTAAACACTCGTACATAAATGACATCCAAGCCTTTATTTGGCAGCTTGTAGAGAAAGAGAGAGAAAGAAAATGAAGTGTGTTGCCACCAATGTTAAGATTGCACCTTTCATTGTTTATCCATAGCCACGCCACCAGACTTGCTCCTTTTGTAAATGCTCCAGTTCTGGTCCATCTTGAGTGCTTCCTCCAAGCCTAGTCCATTGTTTGTATGATTACTATTTGCACACACAACATAGTCACAAATGAGCAAGGATAGATAAACCACAATGCAGTTGATACCTTGCCTCGATATGAAGCGCATTGGCTGAGTTGTGGTTATGGAAGAAACTAGTTCGAAGGTTTATCATTGGTAACTACCCAAGGTGTAGGGTTNACAATTGCACCAAAAAGGAATGCCAGTGGGTCCTCCCCAATGTAGGCTCATGCCTTTTATGCCCTGACAAACCCACAAACCAAAGAGTCCATAGGCTCTAGGAATGTCATTTAAAAGCAAGAGTTAAAAACTTACCCATAAGAATTCACCAAAGAAAAAGAATGCATCAACCCAAAATGGACTAATGATAAAACCAACAATGAGGTGGAAAATTAGAAGAAAGATGGAGGGGAGAGAATGGAATGAAATCCCAAGAACAAGGCTGTGTAAAGCCCCCTATGTATTTCATGGTTAATATAACTGAGTAGAACTCATCCCAAATCCAGACTCAAACCAACCACATTCAGTGACCTTGCATAAATATACTTGGCTAATCCATCCTCTTGAGGTAATAAGAATGCTTCCACAAAGAGTGACCACCATCCCAAGGAGAGTGAGATGGAGAAGCCAGAAGCGAGAAAGGGCCTTAGTTAGAGGGAACCTTCAACCATGGGTAACATGTCTTTCCAGTGCCATAACCAATTCTTGTAGCCCATATTTCTTTATTATGTTTAAGGGGTGTGAATTGAATTCTCACATTTTTCTCTTTTTTTTATGTTTATGCATGAGAACGACACCATGTAAAGACTTATTTTTATTCACTCAGCTTCTTGATATTTGAACAATGTCAAAATAGTGGAAAACCCAAGAAAAAGCATCCAAGAACCCAAGAGAATGGCCAGCATAAATGCATCGAATCCCCTTGAAGTCACACCCTTTTCATCCTTTGAGTCTTTCCTTGGTTTGAAAAATACCCAGCCACCAATTCATTAACAAGTTTACTTAGGAAAAGGGGACTGTACAGTTCCAAGCCAAAGGAGACCATAGAGTTGTATTGATGAGTGGATAGCGTGGACTCATTGCCTATGTTACCAAAAGAACCATATCTTAATATCAACCTCATAATTAAAAGGTAAAAACCAAACATTAGCAATCAATGTGATATAATTCAATCCACCATCATGAGCACTTATTGGATGAAAAATAATAGTAAATCAAGCAATTAAACAAATAGTAAAAATATGAACGATGGTATAAAACAAAGATAAGAAAAGTTGGAAAAATGTGTAAAACAAAAATGTGTGAAACAAAAACATGTAAAACAAAAATGTGTAAAACAAAAATTCAAAAAGAACTGAGGGCCTAGAATGGTTACCATAGGTGGCCATCTCCCCCATGACTAAGTTGGAAGGAGGAGATCCAAAATAGTGAGCAGGGTTGTCCATCAATAGAGGTAGCATGTGTACTGGCTGTCCTAAGCTCCTGGAAAGGTTTGGCTTGTTGCACGTTGACCAAAAGTTTCTTATCTGGGCTCTTCGATTTGTATATTGCCATGGCCCCTAAAGGAAAAGTTGCATAAATAATATAAGGTCATTCCCACAATGTTTGAAATTTAGTACATTGTGGCACATGTGTGGGATTCTAGTAGAGAACCTTGTCTCCTGGCTGATATTTAACTCTCCTAATTCTTAGGTCATGAAGTTTTTTATTGAAGGCCTTGTGTAATTCATTAGATGACAGGGTAGCTAATTGGTTTTCATCTAGCAAGTTAAGGGTTACTAACCGTTGTTTCTGTGTTAGATCAAGGTCAAGGTTGAGGTCACATGTCATGGATAGTGTACAGAGCTCATTTTGAATGGGAAGTATTGGTAATTTACCATACACTAACTCATAGGGAGAGTAACCTATAGGGAGTTTCCATGTGGAGTGGTATGCCCAAAGAGCATCGTTTAGCTTAGTGCTCCAGTCTCATCTAAACTTGCTAATGGTTCTTATTAATATCTTCATAATCTCCCTGTTGGTGACTTCTGCTTGACAGTTCGCTTGGGGGTGGTATGGTGTAGTCAATTTATGCTCAAACCCTAAGCATTACATTAATTTCTAAAAAGTTACACTTGTGAAGTGTGTACCATTGTGTGAAATAAGTGCACGTGGCACACCAAACGTATTTATGATTTGTTGTTGAACAAATCGTGTAGCTGTAGATGATGTACAATCCTTAATAGTAGCTACTTTGGCCCATTTTGTTAGGTAATCAACGGTAACAATAATATAAGCTTTTCCATTGGACATTGGTGTAATCAGCCCCATAAAATCAATTCCCCAAATGTCGAAGGATTCTAATGGTTGAATCCATTGTTGCGGACCCTCCATTCTAGCAGTCATTCCCCCATCACGTTGATAGCACTCACAAGATTGGATGAAACGATAGGCATCTTGAAATAATGTAGGCCAATAATATCCTGCAAGCAGGATCTTTATGGCCATTCGTCTCCTAGCGTAATGACCTCGACAAAGACCCTCATGAGCATCTTGGAGAACTTGCAGTTGATTTATATCAGGAACACACCATCAAACCAAGCAATTGGGACACACTTTGTAAAGTTGCCGATTGATTTCCATAAAGTACTTGGCTCCATGAAGAAACTGTTGTTTCTTCTTAAGGTTTAACTCTTGTGGTGTTTGTTGGATGAGGAGATAGGTAAGAATGCTACTGTGCCAGTTTGTCTCTGTGGGTGATTGATTATTCACTACACCAACAAAGAGGAATTCATCAGGGAAATGATTAGAAATTAGATACTCATCCTCTTTGTTGTCCCATCGCAACTGAGATAAATGATCAGCAACTACATTCTCGGTGCCCTTGCGATCGATCATTGTTAAATCAAACTCTTGTAAGATTACAAGCCATTGTATGATACGAGGGCTTACCATTGGCTTATTCATGAGGAACTGAATTGTACTATGATCTGTATGTATATATACTTTATATCCCAATACATAGTGTCTAAAATTTTTTAGTGCAAACACTACAGTCATTAAGTTATGCACTATGCCGCCCGAAATCGTCGGTCCCCGGTTGGAAGGGAAAACGGAGATCATGGGATCGCAGGACGAGCACAGATGACCCTACCTTCGCCTGAGGATGTGCTGGAATGCATGAAGGTAGGGTACCTTGGGTGGTCCACACGCAGATCAGACATGGATTTCCCCGAGCGCCATCGAAGTGTTATACGCTGGGTTATGTGTAACCGGAGCGTAAACTGTGAAACAGATGTAGACAGAGCGTAAGCGTAAAGGGGGCGTAAACAGGGTCGGGCGTAAACAGCGTAAACAAATATAGGCCCAGCGTAAGC
>MNCI01018883.1:0-26118 GCA_015680685.1 Gnetum montanum | reverse complement strand
CCATCCATGCTGATGCTCCGATGTTTGATGGAGTCGGCACTTCCCTCGGACAGGGTAGTTGGGGGAACATCTGATTAGCTTTGACGTACCATGCTGCGAACACCCGTCGTTCCTCTTCGTAGGCTCTGGCTCTATCTTTGTATTTGTGAAGTTCTGCTAGCAGTCGAGCCAAGTTGGTTTCCACATCTTTCTGTCCTTGGTAGCTTTCTTTTACCACCGCGAGTTCAGAATTTGCGACATCTAATTTTTCAGCCAACTTCTTTCGTTCTGCAAATTCTGCTTCATATTTGATGTGGGTGGAAGCTACCTGCTGCTCGAGCTCTGACCTCGGGCATCCTGCTATTAACATGGCTAGGTTGGCATATCGAAGGTTTGCCAACTCCATGGATTCAGTTAAGTCTTGAATCTGCAGGTCCCGGTTCTTAATTTCCACCTGGTGGGCATAGGCATAAGTGTCCACAATGGCCCCCCAATCAGTGTGTTGGGCACTGATGCTGTTGATTTGAGCTTTGGCCATATGGATCTCCTTCTCCAGGATCTGTTTATACATCCCCACCTGATCATGGAAGTGCTCCTTTAGCTTCTCATGTCGTTTAGCCTCATTCTTCCATGCACTAATCTCGATGGCTGATTTTTGTCGGATCGCGCGTACCTTCTCCATTGAGAGGGTTCGATTTTCTTTGGCTAAACGGCTTACATCTTGGTTGACTCGAATGAATTGTTTTCGCAGCTGATGAAAGTGCTCATCGAGAACATTCTTTTGCTTCTCCACAGAAGTCAACCGAAGGTTATCTGCAACCAACTGCTTATTCTCTTCCTGCAAGGCCTTGAGTGCCTTAAGATGAGCATGAGTTTGCGCCTTTGCTGCGGAGGCATCCCAAGTGGCCATCTCCTTTTCTTCTGCCACCTTCTTATTTTCTGCAATTAGTTTGGTTAGTTGCTCAGTTTTAAAATTGTTAACTGGTCTGCGGGAACCAATCGCAAGGGATCCCGCTGTGCTGCTTGTAAGACGATGAGCTGCTCTTGTAATTTCTGCACTTCAGCCTTAGCATGCTCAGCCCTTACTTCGGATATGACCAGTTTCCCCTTTGTCAAAATAAGGTCTGACTGAATTGCCGTTACATCCTGGGGGATGTCAAACAGGGACGTTAAAACTTGTCCTATTTGAAGCAATCTTTCCAATACATCCTGATGTTTAGCAGGAGTCATTGAGGTTCTGGCAATGGTTTGAGCATCTTGTGCTTCTGAAAGATCTACCGGTGGCACAACAGGTACATTAGAAGACTCTTTGATATGGTCAACGACCACCTCAGCTGCTCCCGCGGCATCCTGGTGTTGCATGACCACCACAGTGGCCCCTTCACCAGTTTCTAACTGAACTTGGAAAGATGCCGCATTTCCAGAGATCTGTTGTGACCATATGCTTTCCCCTCCTTCTGTTTGCATTGACAACTCACCCTTTGTGTGATCTACTGAAATCGTAGGCTGGTTGACATCATCGATGACACGGAAGAGATTGGCATCATCACGACTTCCCCAACTGACCGTATCAGCAATGGCCCTCAAATGGCTCATTGACGATTTATAGTCTTGCGACAGCGGCTGATTCTGGCCTGTACCGGGTCCTGCTTCTTGTTGTTGGCTGGGACCTGTGGCTGGAGGTTGACTGGGTCTTGCAAGTTGAGTTGTAGGAGGTCCAGTCATTTGTTCTTCATCTTCTTCATCTGGTCCCAACTCTTCGCCAGTGCTCTTTCTTGGAGCTGGCGCCTTTAATAATTCAGCGTAAGAAGCATTTTGGGCCTTTCAGAGGACGTCATTTGTATAGCCCCAAATACCTGCCCGATGGCACAGTTTTCTGATAAGGCAAGGAAAAGGGACTGCCATTTTCCCCATCTTCCGTTCTTCGAATCGCCTTAGGATCTCCGTCAAATATAGATGAGCAAGGTTAGCGTTAATCTTTCCCATCAACACTACACATCCTCTTGCCGCGTACGTTGATATTCTTTTTAAACCTTTTGTGGGGAAGAGGTGATAGGTTCCGATTTTAAAATAAACTCTCTCTTCCGTGGTTAGCTCACCAAAAGCTTTATCTCTGCCATAAGCCCTTTCTAGCCAATCCTTTCGCACATCAGGGTTTGATCGGGTGGATAACCGAGCAACGTGGGGGCCTGAATTCAGAAGGTTTAACACTTCTGAAATCACCTGTGTAGAAAACTCCACTGTCACACCACCAATGTTTACTATGGTGCCCTGCTCCTTATTGTGCCAGAATAGGTATGTTTCTCCTAAGTACCAGGCACCTTGTTCAGAGAGGATGGACCATAAGGGAGACCCTTTGAGGTGATCCCTAACAACCTCAGGAGCGAACTCTGCAAAAGACTCAAAGTTGAGTTCCACAATCACCGAAGCGATTGTGGACTTCGTGTGGATAGCCTGAACACATTCCGGGGGCAACGTGAGTTGTTGTCCCAGTTCAGGCGCAGTAGCTCCTCCTTCTGCCTGCCTAGATCATCTGGTAGGAGGTTCATCTTGATGGATGCTGAATGAATGCACCTCCTGTTCATTATGTTGTCTGGCAGGGACTTGCCTTCGACCTCTCCTAGGTTGTTTTGCTCCACCTTGGGTCGGACTCTTCTGCTGGGAGCGTTTCGGGGCCATCTGCAATCACACGGGCCAACATTAGTAAGGTTGTTTAGGAAATTAAGTTATACCTTACTACTTGCCTTAATTAAAGATCATTTATTATTGTGTGATCGTGCCCGAAAATTATAATGATGGGTCCTATGACTTAGGTGGATGTTCGTTTTAATATCCCGGTATACTTAAGGCATCTGATTTTTGGCACAATTTGTCTAAGTGTTAGTATTAATTACCCTAATTGATGTCCGTTGGGCGATGAAAAATTTTAAAAAAAGTTAGGCACTTTTCAGCAAGTGTCTCTCCCCCACGACTAAACTGAACAGTCCGGGTTCAAGCAGGTTCAAAAGGAATTCAAATCGGAGTACCAGCGCGCGAGATATAGCTGAAAAAGCAAGGGTCACTCAAGCGCAAGTCGCAGAGAAAAAATTCAAAAACTCCCCCCCCCCCGCATAAATGCCAGTTGAAACTAAGTGTTGCGGCGGGGGTTCCTATTTATAGGAATAGGGGACGCAATATCGTGTACGCGATATATCGTCCAAACAGTAGTGGGACACCTGAAAGAGACCAAATTTTTAAATGATTTTTCTTGAAAATAATGTGTAAAATGAGGACATTAACAAGAATTAATGTATCCAAGGGTAATTACATGAATTCGAGAGGCACCTTGAATGATAGGGATGTGAATTTAACAATTAAAACTTTGGCAGTTATGAAGAAAAGGGAATGTACTGGAACATTGGAACGTTAAAGTTTGGAGGGCAATTAAATGGGAAAGAAATTTATGAAAATTAAGCTGAGGGTCAAAAATTATGTGTTTAAGCAAGAGAATTAAGGAAGATTACAACAAAATCACACAAGTGGGTCCTCCCCAAAGTAGGTTTCAACCTATTATGCCCTTGTGTAATCACACTTAAAGTGTCCGTGGGCACTAGAAGGGTTAAATGTAATCTGCACTAACTCCACAAAACAAACACATGTAAATATCACCGGAATGAGATGAAAACTTTATGTTACATGGGACACGAGCTACAATTACACGAACAGTGAGATGAGACGAAGTGTAGAAAGGGATCATAGAGATCGGGACATGAGGTAACTAACCAAGGGTACAATGAATCCTGCGTAAAAAGCATGATTAACGTGTCATTAACCCGTCATTCCAAGATCAAGACCAAGTCCATTCCTCTAAATAGTGACATCGCATTGTTTCATCTCATGATGAACAACTGTGAGAGTACCATAACAACAAGGCGTACGATCACTTGGCGTTTAGTACAGGGGAGGAGTGATTTTTGTTTTATGGCACTTCTTTTTCTTTTCTTCTTTTTTCTTCTTTTTTCACTTTACTAAATCCAGAGAAGCCGCCAACCTTCAGGCATGGGTACATGTCTTTCCAATGGGACCCCCTAGAACAACATTTGATTGTTGAGACCCCTTTTGATTACTCTTACTCCCATTTTTCATTAGATCTACAAGGATCTTAGTACAACAAAGTTTCATGATAACTCCCACAGATGTTACCAAAGAGAATCCACAAGTCCCCTTGATGTCATACCCTAATCATTCCCTCTTGGTCCATCCTTCTTCACTCTAGGTACAATGAACACAAAATTAATTTTAAGTTTTTGAAATTTCAAGAATATCACGGTACCCATGAACAGACCCTCTTTATTTATAGAGTGGATGAATGGATGTAGTGGGCTCACTGTTTCAAATAATTGATCACTCATGACTTAATAACATAAAACACATCTCAACCAATGATCCACATGAGTTTTTTATTCATAGATGAGATTACTTACAAAAACATGAAAATACAAACACACAAAAAGATAAAAAGATAAAATAAAAAGTTGAAAAATGAAAAAAAAATGAAAAACAAAAAGTTGTAAAATTAAAGAAAATAAAAAATAATTATTAATCCTACTTGTTATTAGAATGAGGGATATCCCTCATAGCTAAACGGTTGTGGACGGCACGGATTAATAATTGACAACTGGAATCCTTTCTTCTTGGAAATCTTGGGGCTCAATCATGCTTACCCCGTCGGGTTTCACACACTGGGTTATAAGGAGGATAGTGGGGCAATTTATGTGATGTAGTTCCCGGATAACAAGTTAACCCACTATGATATTCGGGACCGTTAGATTGTATGCAAGGATTAATAAAGGAAGGTTGAGGATCCTTGCATGTTGGAAATATTGGAACTGGTCCATACTTATCACCTTGGATTTCACACACTTTGTAATAAACACAGTGGGGCACTTCATACGATTTAGTTCCCAGATAATGAGTTGACCCACTATGATGTTTAGGACCGTTAGATGGTATGGAAGGATTGGGCTGATGCCTCTCATGGTTGTGTTCATTGGGCCTTGTGGTTGTTGGACTGTTAGTTGGTGGCCCTGATGAAGTTACATGAGGCATTGGGTTCGAAGGTAAGGGTGCACCACAGGGTTGGACTTGTGCTGGGTTGGAAGATGCAGTGGCCTCAGAGTTATGTTGTCCCTTCCTACGGCCGTGTTTAAAGAAAGGAGGTCTTTGATGTTAAGGAGGCTCTTCACTGCTGTTAGTAGTAGTAGCACAAGCGTTGTTCGTGGGTTGCGGTGGTACAAACACCTTAGGAACAGTTTGTGGCATTGTGGAAGGAGGGAAAGGATGAGAGTATTGAAAGTTAGGAGGAATGCAAGGTGCATAAGGTGGTGGTTGGGGGGGAGGTATGGGTTGATAGTATTGTGGAGAATGCTGTTGTGGCGAGATAGAGTATGGTGGCCCAAATGAAGAAACAAGGTGGTGGACGTTATAAGCATTTGGATTCGGAAAATGTGAAGGGTGCCTCCAGTCTAAGGGTGGATTCCCCCATGACTGGGATTGTTGCCACTGTGGTCTAACACAGTATCTCTGTACGAACTCTGGATGTAATGTGTTTCCCCAATGCTCATGTAGATGTAACAGTATTGGGCATTGGCCTTTGGGGTGATCGTACAGGCATATGTTGCATTCATATGTATGATTGGCAGTTGAGCGCTTAGTCCCTTCATTCCTTCTTTCCAAATGTCTATGATTTTGTCCTGCTTCTTGGGTTGTGAAAACTCTATCTCCAATGTTGTTGATATATTCTCCACACTTTTGATTCATCCATTCCAACATCTTATTGATCTTTGCCTCAGCTTCTTCTAACAATTGTTGTATTGGCAAAGATGATGTTTCCACCTTGGAATTTGTTGATCTCTCCTTGTTATGATCATGGACCTTTGTTGAGTTAAGATTTTGGTCCCGTTGATGTTTTTCAACACTCTCCCATGTAGCTAATTCTCCTTCTTCTTTTGCTACCCACTGAATAAGCTATTGGATTTGATGGGTTTGTAGGTTGTATAGTTGACCTCGGGCATACGTTCCTAAGGTCTCTCTTGTTTTATTACGTAGCCCATCAATGATATGGTACATTAGCCTTTCCTCGAAAAACCCATGGCCTGGACAGTTGTTTAACAGTGAGTAATATCTTTCTAAGGCCATGTCCAAGGGTTCAAGTTTTGCTTGTTTCCATTCTTGGATTTGTTTCCTTAAGGTTGACACTCCTGCGTAGGTTTGATATTTTTCGTTAAAGACCTCTACCATTGTTGACCAGCGTCGTATCAAATTTGGTTTTAACGATCTATACCATACTTTAGCTTGGTCAACGAGTGTCATAGGAAAGAGATTCAGTTTTTGCCAACTATTATCAATGTTATTCCATGTGCAGGCATCATAGAAGGCTAGTAAATGTTGATGCGGATCTAGGTCATAGCCTCCTGAAAATTTTGGAAAGTTGCTTAAATCGAGCCTAGGTAGTCGGCTCTCTTTACGATGCCTACGTGAGATTCGAACAGCCTCTTGTATTTGCGTTAAGCTTGTAGTGGCCAGTGGGGGTTCATCGTCATCTGGTAAGTTATGCCGCCGTGTGTTACGATGACGTTGTTTTTGTTCATTCTTATAGGAAACTCCCACTTCAGGTTGTATACTCCAATCTTCATCGTCATATAGTTCGTTGGTTCTCCAATGAACTTCCTCACTATGTGTGGCGTTATTATCATCTTGTAGGAGAGGCATTGTTGTGTGTGAATTTATGTGACTTTTTATAATTATTATTTTCTGAAAGATATATCGTTAAGTCCTTTACAGCTACCTTATATGATATAAATCTAGATAACTAGCACCATCCCCGGCAACGACGCCAATGATGAGTGGCGAGGTACCCCTACACTCAACCATACGAATACGAGCGTGCACGCGTGATCTGGTCGAACTCCGTAGATGGACTAGTTGTGGCACCTAGATAGTTAGCCTTAGGTCGCAGTTCGCTGTCTTCCCATCTAGACTAGTTTTGCATATGTCACGTATGGTTTAGTCTAGATGAGGTGTATGATGTGTTCTAATTCTAATGCTACTCCTGAAGGCAGTGGAAAATAATATTAACTAATCTAAGCTAAGAGGAAAAGGGTAAGAAAATCTAATCTAGCCTAAGTGCGACGAGCAACTGATTCCTTGATCAACCGTACAAATCTTGGACTTTGTGCACGACTACCATTGGGACTACCAAGTATAGGCCTAGGTACGCCACTGGGATTACCAAGCGCAAACCCCAAATATGCCATTGGGTTACCAAGCGTAGATCCCCCTAGCTACACCACTGGGCTACCAAGCAGTCACACTTAAATGCTTGTAATCAAGTCGTACTCATTTCGCTTCTAGGAGTTTAAGGGTGAGAGACTAATCGTGATGAGCAACCGATTTCTTAACTAGCCGTACACACCTGTAGATGCTCATAGTTAAGTCGTACTCACACCACGCTATGAAAGTAATAAATAAGATTAAATAAATAATAAATAAATAAACTAAGTGAATGCTGCAATGATGAAGTAATCTCGATCTTTATTGCCGGTCATGTGCGTGTCCAAGTACGGCACACTCGAATAAAGACATCGTACAATTACATTCACCACACTGTAGGCAGACACGGGAAAAAATCTAACTCTGGAGGGATCAAACTGCTAGAGCTTCGCTACTCTAAAATTGGGATCCCCAAACAAGGGAGAGCCGCCTCTTATTTATAGACATGGCAGCGGACTGCGATATCGTGTACGCGATATCGCGGGGGATGCGATATCGCGTCGGCTACGATATCGCGGCCTGTGCGAACCGTGTCTCATCAGGTGATGAGTGGCCAGGTACCCCTATGCCCAACCATATGAGTCACAAAGCATTCACTCATGATCTAGTCGAATTTCATGGACTTTATTGTTTTCGGTGCACTAGTCTTCTAAGAAGTGAATCTTTCCTTAAGGTTAATTGTTGTCTTCCCAATTACACTTGTGACGTACACTAGTATGGTTAAGTGTAATTGAGGCATATGATTTTTAGCATTTTATGTTTTATGGTTTGGTGTTCAAAGGGAGATAAAAGTAATTGGATTAACTAGTTTAAACTAACTAATTAACTAACAATTAACTAGTCCTAACATAAGCATTTGATCCCACTTTTTGTACATGTCTTGAACCCACGTATCCACTACTAGGTGACCAAACGCTATGCTATTGGGTGTACCAAGCAATAATGTTACTGGGATTATCAAGCGAATACGTGTTACACTCGAAGTGGGTGTACTTATGTGTTTAATCTATCTTGCTTAATTGCTTCATTAACTTAATTACTGGAAACATTTAATAAATAATTGAAAGCATTAAATAAATAATTGAAAACATTAAATGCATAAACAAAATATTGAATTTATCCAAAGTGCTGCAAGGTTTATCAAAAAGCTTATCTTTATTGCCGCACACACTATCGTGCTCAGGTACAACAATGCTCGAATAAAGATTCGTACACTCAATGACTCCTACTGCGAGCACTCAGGAGAAAAATTCTAACTTTGAAATGGAAAAACTGCAAGAGCTTCACTACAACTACAATCTCTATTGTCATAAATGCAATTGGTGGGTGCGTATTTATAGTTGAAAACAAACGTTACGTTGATAGGGCCTCATCGATGTAGGATATGATGTGTTGACTAGGCCTTGTTGACAAGGCCTAGTCAACAAGGCTACATCAACAAGGCCTTGTCGATGCAACCAACCAAACTACGACTCATCATGCCCCATGACTGAATGAAAACTCGTCCTTGAGTTCTTTTACAAAATTGGGAAGGTATGAGATTATTGATAGACTATTTCTAGAACAAAATAGTCTAACTTAACAAAAAATGGAGTGCTCGGGTGTACATAACAACATATTACAAAAATGGTAGTGTTCAGGACACAAAATTGAATACCATGACATGACTCTTCAAAATTAAACATCATGTTCCTTAATGGCATGAAGTGTGATGGAGAAGATTAGATGGTCCCAAGCGATAGTGGCTCCTAAGGTTTCGAGGAACCTTCACCAGCTTCATGCATGGGTTACAGTCGAGGTAGCTATGGTTGTCCTATTGCTACTGCAACTTTAGGCTAGAGGAAGAAAGCATATAGCAATGCTTTCATTTTTTTCTCCTTACTTTTGGAATCATGCATTGTCCATGCAGCTTCACCAATGTGGGTCAAAATGAGCACATCCCAGGGACACGAGATTGTTGGAAACAACTCCTTTGCATAAATGAACTAGGCAACGATTTTTTTGTGTTCAATGTTAAATGTCCTAATTCTGTCCTTCAACTCTAGGTAGTGATTCATCCATTTGGCTAGGTTCTCAATGGTTGATCATTGATCTGTGAACCATGCTCTAAGAACTTTGAGTTTAGCATTAGCAGTCTTAGGCTTTTGCTTGATGTCTTTATGGTGCTTAAACTCTACCTCATATAACAAATATGAGCTAGCCACTTGTTTTTCCAACTCTGACTATGGCCGTTTGGTAGTCAGCATTGCCAGGTTTGCGTAACGAAGATTGGCGAACTCCATATATTCTATCATTTCTTCTATTTGCAACTCCTTTAGGCAGATCTCTGCTTTGTTGTAGTCATTAATCCCATTAATGATGGGCTACTAGAATTCTCTTCCTTGTTGGAGTTGCTGGAGGGCTTCATTTACTTTCACCTTTGCCATTTGGATGTGTTTCTTATTCACTTTTTTCTGCAGGCCAACCTAGTCTCTGTAGTGATTCTTCACTTTTTCAAACTTGAGGGCCTCACTCTTCTAGGTGGTGATCTTGATGGCAGACTTCTAGTGCAAGGCACAAACTTCCTTCATTGACAAGTTTCGATTCTCTGTAGCCAATCNTAAGGATTATAGGATCAACAAGTTGGGCACATAGTTTGGTAACCTCCATAGCCAAGTGTTGATTTCATTCTTGAGTTGTTTCAAGTTTCTCTTCCAGAATGATACATTTTCCCCTTGTATTTTGCAACTCTGATTGGGTTGCAGTGATGTTTTCTAAAAAATCGAAGATATTTGAAATCGATTGCTTAGTTCCCACTAGCTGATCCAAAAATTCTTCATGCTAAGTTGTGTTCAACATCCTGTTGACTATGCCTGTGGATGTCTGCATGTCTTGAAGTGTAGATACATCTAGTATAGATGTCGTGGATGCATTCAGTGCTTTGGCAACATGTTTGGCAACATGGTTAATAACCATTTCAACCATTGTTTCCTACCCTTGGTGTTACATCACCAAGATAGTTGTTCCTTCACTTTCCTCCAAATTCATTGAGAAAGTGGTAGAATTCCTAAAGATTTCTAGGAATAAATAATGTTGAGATAGTGACATCGTCACCTCCTGAGTGTTTGCATTTGACCTCACAGGAAACTACATTTGTTGGACAAAGAAAATTGATCCACCCCTCTTCATCTGACTAACTATTTGAGCCATCACATTCAGGTGACTCATCGCTGGTCAGTATACAGGTGGATCTCCCCCACTCATTCACGTGCATTACTCTTGTGCACTCAAGAGCTATTTTTGTATTTTTCGCAAGCACTTAATGGCTACATGGGCCTTCAGTGTTGTTTCTTGAGTGGGTGGTGGTGGTAGCTGCTCCTCTTCTTAAGTCATCGTTGTCATCTTGTCTTTCATGATCTTGGACCATGAGGCTAAAGGAGAATGCCTAATTATGTCATTGGAGTAGCAAACAATGCTTGCCTTTTTGCAAATTTTTTGGATGAGGCATGGAAATGGTAGGGTTTTTCTTCCATGTTCATTTTCTTTTTCTTTGAAGCACTTTTTGATCTCTAAGTAGATCAGTTGTGGAAGGTTGATGGGGAATTTTCCACTTAGAGTGGTGTATTCTTGGGCAGAGAAAGTGGTCACCTTGCTTGGCCTCACCGTTATTGAGGTGAAAGGTAATAATTTTGAAATAAATTCACTTTTCCAGTGTGAGCATGCCATATTCATTACGGTTAACCCTGTAGCATCGCTATGTCCACTCCTTCTTTGCCTTAGGATCACCTTTTATTGATAGTTTTTCCATTTGTGTCTTGGTGTTAGGCAACCCCAGTGCCTATGCAATAGCTTTTGTTAGGTAGGACATTTGAATGTTCTTGATTTTGACAGTGGACCCAACCTTTTATTATTCCAGAAAAGGTATGTCTCTCCCATGTACCATTCCCCACTGGATGTGATGATTGGCCACATGGGAGAGGTTTGCAGTTGAGTCTTAACATTTGCTAAAGCTTTCTCTAAGAATGGCCTAAAGTTGATCTCTTAAAGGACCGATCATTGAATTTCTTAAGACCTGATAATGTCAAGGAAAGTTTCAGTCAAAGTGACCTTAAGTCTTGGCATGGGTCCAGGAAATTCTCCTTGTTGTGATTGTTCTATGGGAACTTCTTCTTCTAGAACCTGTTAAACAGATTCCACTTCAGGCTCTTCATGAAGAGGTCCCATTGCATGGGTTACCTTTGGTAGTTCTTGGGCTTGTTCTTGTTGGCTCCTTCTAGCTCTGAGCTGTTTCTTCCTTGGTTAAGAGGGTTCTCCTTCCTATGGGCATTTTTGTTTTGGTGCCAACTGTAATCACAATGAGACCATGGGTTAGCAATCATTGTGTAACATGAAGAAATTAGGATACCTTTATCTCTTAAGGATAGTTACACTTTGGCTAAGTTGTAATTATGGATGATTTAATTATTCCAATTATCATTTTTATGTGTTATCATTAATAAATCATCCTAGAGGCCATTAGAAAGGTTAACTATCAAAAAAGTTGATGTTTATATGTTGCTAAGATTATTAACCCTTTGGGGGAGTTAGAAAAAATTTTCAAAAATTTTCATCTATTTTTCATCAGAAACCTTAAGGTTTTTGGCTCCCATGATAAAGGTCTTACCTCTAGTAAGTGCAGGATTAAAAAATGGAGTGATTTGGACAAACAGTTATGAAGTTATGGGCTTTGGAAGGTTTTGGGCTCTGAAAAATTGCAAAAACTCCTTGTGTGTTATGGGAAAATGACAAAAATTTCTAAGTGCATGATGGTATATATGGGATGTAAGCATTACATTGATAAGACCTCATCGATGTAGTTGTTGACCACCATTGACTTTGATCAAACATGTAAAATACAAAGAATTTTTGAATGAATTTAGGATCAAATGAAAGTTCAAAAGGCCAAGAACAAGATGAAAACATGAGCAGAGGGTGTTAAAGCTCATAAATTTGAAAAAATGGAAAAAAATTGATTTAGGGGATGAATGAAATAAAATTTCAAGGTGCACTGAGTAGAATACCAAATCAAATATGTGAAAGATAGGATTGTAGCAATGTTAAAGGTAAGGGACCTTAACTAACCAAACCAAGAGCTATGCAAGTGGGTCCTTCCCATAGCAAGCTCATGCCCTTGTTGCCCTTGCATAACCTCAACTAAGGAGTCTATGGGCCCCATAGTCAATTTAACGATTCTAAAAAGTTAAGGATCAACCAAAAAGAATCTACTCAAGAATTCCAACACATCAGACTAAGACATAGAGTATAACATAGAACATGATAGTGAGGTGAGTTATGGTAGCATGAATGGATGATAAAGAAGGTGGAATGGAGTTTCGAATTGAGATTATAAGAAGTCCTTTATGAAATTTGTGTTTTAAATGACTTGGGAAGATCCATCCTCAATCCAAACCAAAACTATCCACTTTCAATGACTTCACATTGCCATCCTAAGACCGATCCATTCACATGAGACACGAGAGTGCTTCCGCAAGACAACCACCATTTCATAAGGAGAAGAAAAGAGAGAAGTAGGAAGTGAGAGAGGGTTTTAGTTAGAGGGGACCTTCAGGCATAGGTACATGGATTTCTAGTCTCATAACCAGTGCTTATAGCTCATTTATTATTTGAGGGGTCTGCTTTGAATTCCCATCATTTTTTTGAATTTTTGGATGGGAACCACACCATAAAAAGACTTTATTTGACTTCCTATCAGTGGTTGGTATGGAATGGTAAAAATTCCATGAAAAATACTCAAGCACTCAAGCAAGTAGAAGAGTACAAAGAGTATTGAGGTTCTTTGAAGTCATACCCTTTACAACCCATTGAATCCTTTCTAATTTTAGAACTACCAAGGTCACCAATTTATTAAAAGTTTCTTTAATGAAAGGGACCTCAAATTCCCTGAACAAGGAAAATCATAGAGTTTATTAGATGGGCAGATGACATGGACTTACTACTTGTTCCATTGAAAATAAACCATGTCAAATTCATTAGACATTAGAACCTAAAAATAGAAACCAGAAATTGACAATCACAACATTAAGTACAAACCATCATTAGTAAACAACAACAACGACATTGTGTCTTGTGGTAATAAAGTGATTTTATTAGCAAAAATATGAAAATATCACACTTGAATCAAAACAAAATAAAGTAAAATATATAAGAATAAGTAAAATAATTGAGAAAGGTTCAAAAGTACTAATGATGGTATAAAATTAGAAAAATTTAAAAATCAAAAATCTATGAAATAAATAACTTGTAAAATCAAAAATGTGAAAAAAAAGTAGAAAAAATAAGAAACAATATGGATTGTTAACATAGATGACCATCTCTCTCATGACTAATTTGGAAGGAGGAGATTTGAAAAATGGGACATGGTTGTCCATCTATTGGGGTGGTAGTTGCACTAGCTTGTCTAGCTCGAGAAAAGGTTTTACTTGTTGGATGTTAACCAGTTGCTTTTTATTTGGGCTTTTAGGCTTATAAATCAACATGGACCCAAAGGGAAAGGTTTGATCAATTATATAAGTTCCCTTCCACAATGTTTGAAATTTTTCTTTCTGAGGTACATGTGTTAGGTTCTAATAGAGAACCTTATCTCCTGGTTGAAGTTTTACTTTTCTGATTCTAAGGTCATGAATTTTCTTGTTGAATGCCTTGTGCACCTCATTCAAGGATAGGGCCGCTAATTTATTTTCATCTAGAAAGTTTAGGTTGATTAATATTTCTTTTTGTGCTAGACTTAGGTCAAGATTTATATAATAGGTTATTGAGAGTGTACAAAGCTTAGACTAGATCGGGAGCATTGGAAGTTTTCTGTACACTCACTCATAAGGAGAGTGGCCAATAGGAAGTTTGCATGTTGAAAAATAAGCCCAAAGGGCATCATTAAGTTTTGCACTCCAATCTTTCCTATATTTGCTAATGGTCCACATTAGTATTTTTATGATCTCCTAGTTGGTCACCTTTGCTTGAGCATTGGCTTGGGGGTGGTAGGGTGTTGTCAATTTATGTTCAACACCTAGGCATTGCATTAACTTTCTAATAGTGGTACCTATGAAATGAGTTCCATTATCAAAAATTAGTGAACATGGCACCCCAAACCTATTCACAATATTTTTTTATATAAATCCAGTAGTAATGGACAATGTACAATTAGTAACAACTACTGCTTCTACCCATTTTGTGTAGTAGTCAACTACTACGATAATATATGCCTTCCTAGTGGACATGGGTGTGATGGGATCCATAAAGTCAATACTCCATATATCAAAAGGTTCTAGTGGTTGCATCCACTGTTGAGGACCTTCCATATGAGTAGTCATCCCCCTATCTCATCGACACCATTCACAAGATTTAACAAACAAGTGAGCATCCCTAAAGATTGTAGGCTAATAGTATCCTACCATTAGAATTTTTATGGTAGTGCATCTCCCTGCATAGTGGCTTTTGTAAGGCCCTTCGTGAGCATCTTGTAGAATGCGTAGTTGATCTTCGTCAAGGACACACCAATGAATCTGATCATCAGCACACACCTTATAGAGGTGTCCATTCATTTCCATAAAATATTTGGCTCAATGAAGAAATTATTTCTTTTTTCTAAAGTCAAAATCTTGTGGCATTTCCTAAGTGAGAATATAAGTGAGGATGCTATTATACCATGTTATTTTTATGGGTGTTTGTTCATTTATTGCTCTTGTAAAGAGAAGTTCGTTTAGAAACTGATTAGAGAGCAAGCTCTCCTCCTCTTTATTATCCCATCTTAAGTGAGAGAGGGGGTCAGCAACCACATTCTTAGTCCTTTTTTAATCTACCATCATGAGATCAAATTCATGTAAGATCACAAGCTACTATATGACACGAGGGCTCATTGCTAGCTTGTTCATGAGGAAGCAAATTGCACTAGGGTATGTGTGCACAAATACTTTGTAACCAAGCACATAGTGCCTAAACTTTTCAAGAGCATACATCACTACCATTAGTTCATTCTCCATTTTGGTGTAATTTAATTGTATTCTCACACTACTTCAGCTTGCACAATGGATGTAGAATGGGTTTTTCTTATCATCCATATGCATGAGCACTTCTCCCAAGGCATAGTTAGATGCATTCATTATGATGTGGAAGGTTCTAGACCAATCTAGTGCTCATAGAATTGGTGTTTCTACGAGTTTCTTCTTTAATTTTTGGAATGCATGTTCACATTTCTTGGTCCAAATGAAAGCTACATCTTTCTTTGTAAGTTCCACCAACAACTTTGTGATCTTAGTAATATTCTCTATGAATTGCTAGTAGTAGCTAGTGTGTCCAAGGAATGACCAAACATCTTTAATAGTCTCTAGTTGGCAGGTTATTCCTTGGATGATCTTATCTTGTCTAGGTCTACCTCAATCCCTTTTTGCGAAAGTCAGTTCCCTAGCACAATGCCTTCTTGGACCATGAGATGGCTCCTTTTCCAGTTAAGCTGTAAGCTTATTTCCACACATCTCTTTAATACTTTCTCAAGGTAGTCCAAAAATCTTTCTCAAATTTAGCTCCATAGGTGGAGAAGTCATCCATGAAGACTTCCACACCACTACTGATTTGTTGTTGAAAGATACTAATGACCAAGCATTGAAATTTTGCAGGGGCATTACACAGATTGAATTGCATCTTATAATATGCAAAAGTCCCCCAAGGACTCATGAATGTTGTCTTTGCTTGATCTTTTGGTGCAATTTGGATTTGGTTATAGCCACTATAACCATCGAAGAATCTATAATAATAATGCTCAGATATGGTGTCCAACAGTTGATCGAAAAATGGTAATGGAAAATGATCTTTAAACCTTACCATATTGAACAGCTTGAAGTCAATGCAAACCCACCACTTGCCACCTTTCTTTGGCACAATTTCAAGTGGGATAATCCACTTACTATTTGTGATGGGATAGATGAAGCCTACCTTGAGGAGTTATTCAATTTCCTCCTTGATGATTTATTTCAATTTGGGATTTAGCCACCTCTATGGCTACCTTCTAGGCTTCATGGCCATGTTGGTATAAATGCAATGCTAACATATCCTTGGATCGATTCCTATTAGCTTAGGGCATGACCAAGCAAAGGCTGTTGGCCATTTATTAACCACATTTAATAGCTTTTTGTTCAGGAGCAAGTTTGGCATTAATTATGACTAATTTTCTATTGTTTAAAAAGCATATTCCATGTTGGCTAGTAAATTTTTTAGCTCTAGAGGCTCTTTCTTGAAGTTATTAGAGATTTCCAACTCTCCCCAACAAGTATCATCATCTTCATCAGAGAGTTGGGAATGAACTTGTTCAAGTTTGTTCATGCCTTTAACATAAGTACATGTTAGGCTCTCAATTGGTTCCATGCATAATGTGCTACTATCAGAGTAAGCTATCAACCATTGGGTGCTCTCCTATTTTATGGTTGCTATGTACAAACACCTTTGAATATTGATTTCTTGCACACACTGATTGCATGCTTTAATGTATGTACTTTTCATGGACCAAATATTTTACATGCAATTGCACCCATTATCACTATATGCAATGCATGGAATATGCTTCTTCTCTATCTTCCCCAAGTCATTTTCTTTGGATATTTCTAGAGATAGGTGCTTTATGCCCATACGTGCATTGACCGTGCTTAACCAAGCTCTTTCCATAATGATGGGGAAGTCACTTTTATAGTTTTAAACCTTGATCTCTAGAAAATTAGTATGATAGGACCACCTACAAACTATGGTCACAATGTCCTTTGCTAATCCTAGAGGGATAGTAATTAACTAATTTGCTAATTCTAGATAGATGCTACTCTTCTTGAGAGGTGGTAGGTTCCAAGCCTTATACATGCCATGGAAGATGAGATTAACTTTGGAACCAGAGTTAAGAAGAGCCTTGCATGGCTCAAGTCTAGTGATCTGTAGGTAAATCAGTAGAACTCCTAAGTAAAATATTTTCATGGGAAGATTACTAGCCTTGATCTAGTTAGAAACATCATGAGTTAGCATCACAGTGCAAATTTGAGGTGACACTTGGTTTGAAGGATACTCGAAGGTATTTTACGTAGAGGATGAGGGTGTTGGAGATGTAGGGTGACCAGCTGAACTAGATTGTGAGGGTTGAAGATCACTGTTGGGTCAAAAGAAGGATCTTTTTCTAGATTGATTATCCAAACCACTTGGCTAGAAAGCTGGTTGTGAATGTATAGACCTCGTAACATTTTGTTGTTGTGACTGTGAAGGAATCTCACCTTGCATGAATGGACTAGGAGGTAACTAGGTTGAAGGTGGAGGTGTATGTGCAGGAAAATGTGAAGGATGGTATGGATATGGGTTTGTCCCTCTATTAGATGGCAAATGTGTTCAATGGAGGGTAATAATGATGCTGAAACGAGGTATGACTTAAAGAACTTCTTAGAGAGATAGGTTGCTAAACATAATAGCCATATAGATTTGGTTGCCTATAAGCATACTACTACCTTAGCAATGACATTCCCCATGATTGTGGTTGGTACCACTATTGGTATTATTCATAAGGTTGTGAAGGAGCTCCACTTGGGTAGTAAGCTTATTGTTACTGGTGGAACTATCTTGGTTTGCCTTGAGGATAAGGCAATCATCTAGGTGCTTGTCTATGTGCTAGTCAAGGATTTTATGCATACACCTTAGACTCTTGTAAGTGTGCCATCATAGGGCAACATCCCTTTGGATGTTCATATTAATAGATGTCATAATCAATTTCATTATCAAATTCAGTTTCCACAACTTCTTCTATGGTTGCAGCTTTGCCCTTACCTCTTTGGTAGGCACATTCAACTTCTTTTCACCTTCTATGATTACGATCACTATTTTACTCTTTGGATTCTTCGACAATCTTCATAGAAGTTTGAAAATTTTCATCCAAAGAGTCCCATAATTTATCTATCTTTGTCAAAATTTTAGAAATAGATTTTTGGATGGATAAGGTTTTCCTATCACCACTTCTTCAAGTAGTGACTCCTCCTATCACAAAATTGGACCTCCCATTTTTTGATGGAAGGGTCCCTATTATACTCTTCTACACTTTTCCTTTTTTGTAGATCATCTTTTTCTTTTACTACCTACTTAATTAGCCTTTGGATCTAATGAGCTCTCAATTCAAACAATCTTCCTTGGCCATACATCCCAAGGGTTCTTCTAGTTTCTGCTTTGAGCCCATCTATGATGTGGTGAAGTTGTTCCCTCTAAGAATAACCATGGCTAAGGTATTGACATAAGAGTGAATAGTATCTACCCATGGCAACATCTAAGGGTTCATGTGTTCCCTGTTTCTAGCCTTGGATCTACCTTCTTAGATTAGACACTCTGGAGTACATATGATATTTATCATTAAATAGCTCTAGCATGGTACTTCATTTATGGATAGATTCTGGTTTTAAAGACTGGTACTAGCTTTCATCTTCTTTGATGAGTGTCCTAGGGAAGAGTTTGAGTTTCTACCATTCATTTTCTCTATTTTGTAAGGAACAAGCATCATGGAAAGCTTGTAGATGTGTCTGTGGATTAGAGTTGTGTTCCCCTTCAAATCTTGGAATATTTTTCATGTCTAAGCATTTGATTTGATTATCTTTCATATGCTTGATTGGAATTTTAATTGCCTTTGCAATGTTAAGAATACTTCAAGTCACTAATAGAGGTTCATCATTGTCACTACGTTGATGACACCAATGATGGTTTCAACCACCCCTTTGTCTTGGTGGCCTTCATGGTCATTATTGTCTCGTTGATCACCTTCATCGTGATTATTTTGACAATGCCTTCTATGAGAACCATCAAACAAAGAGGAATGTTTGGAATCAGATGAATAGGATGAAGAGGAAGGTGGACCGCCACCACCACCACTTTTTCTCTTATTATGATCACCATCCTTAGATCTGTCACTATTGTGAAGCTTGCCCGAGTCCCTACCTTGGCTATCATTTTTTCCTAAACCTAGTTTATGAATAGAGGATTACAGGTTTAGGTTCACACCCTCGCCATCTGTAACAGGGGGTGGAGAATCTTCATGTTGAGAACCTTCAAAGGGAGAATCCTCATTGTCATCTTGATTTAGTAGGAATAAGGGATTAGTGTAATGTTTTCCCTTTGTAGCCTTGTGGAGCTTCTCCTAATGTCAATCTTGCTTTCATTGTGTTTCAGAAGGATAGTAGTTTTGAGTGTCATAACTATCCACAACATATTCTTTGTGAAGATTAGAGATGCCCAACTTCTTAAGAGTTTTAAGCAGCATCCCTGGCATAGATCGATTAGGGGGCAAGACAATGTTGCCCTTCATATCACGCCATCACAGTTGTTCATCCTGATGTAGGATGAAGGTGAAGTCTGGTACATACTCATCTAGATGAGTATATACCACTTTTCACTCCTATGGGACTGGCGGTTTGACATCTTTGCACTTGTGAGAAGAAGAAGACATTTTGTAAAACAAAATAAAATTATTAGTGTGCTTTTATAATTCTATGTATAGTAGGAATGATATTGACCTTGAGGTTCATAAAATGATACTAATATTATTCACTTAAACCTAAATAGCACACATTTCAATGAATAAAGTCTATGACAACAATACCAATGATGAGTGGTAAGGTAGCCCTACATCCAACCATATGAATCATAAAGCATTCATGCACGATCTAGTCAAAGATCGTGGACTTTATCATTTCTAGTGCACTAGTCTTCTCAAAAGTGAAACTTGCCTTAAGGTCAATTGTTGTCTTCCCAAATACACTTGTGACATACACTAGTTTGGCTAAGTGTAATTGAGGCATCTACTTTTTATCATTTTATGTTTTATAGTTTGCTGTTCAAAGGGAGATAAAAGTAATTGGATTAGCTAGTTTAAAGTAACTAATTAACTAATAATTAACTAGTCCTAACATAAGCATTTGGTCCCACTTTTTGTACACGTCTTGAACCCATGTATCCATTGTTGGGTGACCAAACACTATGCTACTAGGCATACCAAGCAATAACACTATTGGGATTACCAAGTGAATACATGTTATACTCAAAGTGTTGTACTTATGTATTTAATCTATCTTGCTTAATCACTTCATTAACTTAATTACTAGAAACATTTAATGAATAATTGAAAAGATTAAATGCATAAACAAAATATTTAATCGATCCAAAGTGCTACAAGGTTTATTAGAAAGCTTATCTTTATTGTCACACACACTATCGTGCTTAGGTACAACAATGCTCAAATAAAGATCTATACACTCAATGACTCTTGCTGCAGGCACTCAAGAGAAAAATTCCAACTTTAAAATAGAAAAAATACAAGAGCTTCACTACAACTACAATGTCTATTATCATAAATGTGGTTGGTAGGCATGTATTTATAGCCGAAAACAAGCACTACATTGATGGGGCCTTGTTGACGTAGGATATGATGCATCAACTAGGCCTCATCGATGAGGCCTAGTCAACAAGGTTGTGTTGAGGCCTTCTCAATGCAACCAACCAAATTGTGACTTATCATTAGGGTACAGAGTGCTTATGGCATTATCTACCATAATGGGAGCAACCTTCCAATCATGTTTTGCTCTATAAGTTTGATCAACAAATACTTGAAACTAAGATTGAAGGAAATCCATTATCATGATTTTAAAGTCATGATATAATAAAATGAATACTATAATACAAATAAACCAAACTAATAATTTTATGAATTTAACAATCAAAAGAAATAAAACTAACCTTGATGAATTAAATTAAACATATACTAGACATATTCATGTTGAATGTTTAATCCATGGCTAATAATTTGTTTTGAGAAAATTGTACCATTTTCTCTCTCATTCTCATTGTTTGTATGCCAAGAATAAATGGTTTACCTTAAACTAGCCATTAATAATAGAAAATATGCTCTTAGTTTACTTCAATTCATTTTTGAACACCTTTTTTCATCTATTTTGTCACACTTGTATTATTTGCCTCTAATATTTTTAAATATATTCATAATGTCTTATCTTTTTAAAAATTCATCTCAATTTACAGTGTTCACTTACATAGAATTATTTTATAATTCTAACCTATATTTTTCCTCAATTTTATCTTTCGATAATCTACTCTTAACTATTTCTTCAATATCTCCATGGAATTTCTTAGACAAATGTGGAGCATGTAAAGTACAAGAAATTATATTTAAAAAGCACCAAATCCATGACATATATCTCCATTCCTATTTATATGTCTTTTTTCTATGTAGAAAATAATAGCAAAACCTAGATATATTCTCATTACTTAATTACAAAGTGACATTGGCATCCTCTCTGACATTAGCATGGCTTATCTCCTTCATTTTAACTTTTGTTTGTGTGACTCTGTTTGTTAAAATTAGTAGAATGTGTATCATTACTATCTTAATCTTTTATATAACTGTGAACATGATTAATTAGTGATGAGTAGTGGGTATCCCCTACATAGAACTATATAAATCACAAGCATTCACATGCAATGAAGTCGAATTTCGTAATGGAACTAGTGTAGTATTTAGATTGTTAAGCGTTGATCACAAGTTGTTGTCTTCTCACTTAGACTAGTGGTAGCTTTATCACATATTGTTTAATCCAAAGTGAGTCATATGCTTATTGATGTTGTTGGGGCCTTAAACTAATTGAATAGTAACATAGAAATTAATTATTTAATCTAATTAATAACAAAATTAAATCTAAAATAATCCAAAGGGAGATGTGTGTCTATTCCCAGCTTGTTGTACAAGTCTTGAACTCATGTATCAATTGCTAAGATTACCAAGTGTCATGCTAGTGGGTGAACCAAAAAATAATGTTATTGTGATTATCAAGTGAATATGTGTTTATGCTTGAAACTAGTTGTGCTCATTCTACCAATTGATTAACATGCATGGAAATGTAAATATTAACTAAGTACATGGAAAGTAAATTGCATTGAAAGTAAATCTATTCTAAGTCAAAGTACTAAAATGAATATGAATTAATCTTGATCTTATTGCCATTCATGGAATGTGTCTAGGTACAATGCCACTTGAATAAGATGTCATAAAATTGACTCAAATTCATGCTGCATGCACTCATTGACTGTTTGCTAACTTTACGAGAGAAAACTATAAGAGTTTGACTACACTATTAACCAAATGATACCAAATGTATGGTAGGTGATTACATATTTATAGGCAAATATAGATACTACATCAACAAAGATGCATTAACTCATTTGGTTGCATCAATGGGGATGCATCGACAAGGATGTGTCAATATAGCTAAGTTATAGTAGATGCGATATAGCATCTATGATAGAGCAGATGTGATGAGCATCTATGATGTACCATCTACAATGTAGCATCTATGATATCTCAACCAAATAATACACTTAATAAAATGATGATTCATCATATCCACATGACTCAGCTACCTGACATATTAGGTTTTATCATACCTCCACAATTGACTAAAAATTTTTCCTCGAGTCATATGTAAATGGATGAAGTTTCATTAAAAAAAATTATGATTTGACCAAGACTAGATTGGCTACCATTACAAAACTTGAGTTTCATATTACAAAATTTTATTCAAGTTGATGCATTACAACATGACAAAAAGGACATGACACATATCAAAGTTTGCAAAATTGTAAGATATAAACATAGATATAGATTTTAGTATAGAAGATTTTGACCATGTCTACCCATTTTTAGATTGTTTTGGGGGCCAAGGACTTGTATTAAGTTTTCAAATGTTCAATGAAGATGTAAGGAAATGGAGTAGGTTTACTTCAATAAAAAATCACCTTCAACCCTACTAAATCTAGATATTATGAAAAGATAAATAATATGCTCGAAAAAAAGAAAAATAGCTATCTTCAATTATTCAAAAAGAATATTACATGGTTGTAAAACATCCAAAACCTCTTTAAACACTCAAAAAATGTTATAGAGCATGAGGCTATATAGCCATACTATGGCTATTCTCAATGCAAGATACAACCAAGAGAGAATCTCTCCCACAACTAGGGCTTGATATCTCAACTTATAAGACATAAGATACACACTCATGCACTTTTCACATGTGCTCTCATGACATTTCACTCACATCTCTCCTTGGTACAAGCATGAACACACCAACATTTATTAGTAAAAAATAAGACAAGATACCTAGGAAACCTTCCTCAATCACAACTTGAAGATCCTCTATTGTTTCCATCTTCTCCCAAGTTTTTTCCAAATTGGAATAGGCAATTCTAGAATTTTTCCACTTGTATGAATTACCTATAGCTTCCTGAGGTCATTTCCTATCAAAACTAGAAATTCTAATGAGACATCTCATATGGACCTGAGATATCTCCACTATAGTTAGGATGTCTCAACCCAACTTGAGATATCTCAATTGAGATGTCTCAACAACTTGTGAGAACTTGTGAGACGTCTCATCTAAAACCAGGACATCTCACTTGAGATGTTTAGATTTTTCCTGAGATGTCTCCTACAAGCTCTCATACCCTAGCTAAAACATCTCATATCCATTAAGAAATCTCTCTTTAGAGCGTAGATCTTAGACAAGATGGCTCAATGACTTGCAAGATGCCTCCACATAGCTCTAAACCTGCAAAAACCACATGTAGGTAAGAGAACAAGGAAATCAGAAAAGGTGTTTCTAAACTAGCTCTCCCATTTTTCAAAAAGTAAACTCATGTGAACAATAGAGTAGGATTTGAAGCAATCCCTTACTCATAAAATTTTGTCTCATGTACCCATACAACATCATCTATAGAGTGATCCTTGCAATGTATCAAGTACTCATGCTTCTTTGCTCCCTGAATGCTTGAAGCTTTCCTTTGCTTGAGTGCAACTATCTTCCTCTTCATTGAAGACTTGGATTGATCAATAGCCCCCTTCAACTCATTGATGCTTTCCTATATAGTCTTCTCGTCAACTAGTCCATTATAGTGCATAAGATCTAAAACATTAACCACAAAAGGCATACCAATATCATTTAGTAAGTAAATCTCAAAAGCCTTATCATTAATCTTGGCCTTAATTCTGAAAGACCCCATCTTCTTGGCTTTCAACTTGGAGAAGTTAACATCCCTTAACTATTTCTTCCTCTAGTGTACCCAAACCAAGTCACCAATAGCAAAATTTGGCTTCCATTTTTCCTCATTCTACGTAAGGGCTCTCTCTTTAGCCTTCTTTTTAAGATTTGATTTTACTTATGCATGGAGATCTCTCATCTCTTACATAAAATTACCATTCAATTGAGCTTCATCATCAAAGCTCTAGAAGGTATTCATCATCTTAGGACAAAAATCATAGTTCATCTCAAATGGGCTTTTACTAATAGCAACATGAAAAGAATTATTACATGAAAACTCAACATGATATAACAATTTTTTCTAAATATTATGTTGTCCATCATACAAACATCTCAATATGTTCAACAATGATTTATTCACCATCTACATTTTTCCATCAGATTATGGGTGACATGCATTAGAAAAATTTAATTTTTTCCCTAAAAGTTTTTAAAGGGATCTCCAAAAAATGACTTGTGAACTTGAAGTCTCTATCACCAATAATATTAAAATTTATTCCATGAAACTTAACAACCTATTGGAAAAATAAATTTTCCACATGAGAAGCATCACTCACTTTTTTACACAAAATGAAGTGTGTCATCTTGGAGAACCTATTCATAATAATAAAAATTGCATCATTTTCACTTTTGATTTTGGAAATACCACTCCCAAAATACATAAACATGCTTTCCCATGGAGCCTTGGTAGCTGGCAAAGGCATATAATGTCCATCCACTTCTTTACCTCCTTTGAATTTCTGACAAGTCAAATACTGCTTCACAAATTTCAAAACTTCAGGTGCCATACTAGGCCAAAAATAGGACCTACCAATAAGTTCCAATATGTTATCTCTATTCATGTAACCTACCATGCCACTAAAATGATTTTCAAACAAAATCTTCTTTCTAAAATTACAATTAGAAAAACTTACCTTCCCATTCTTGAATAACCCTAGTCAAACAAAGGAGCATCATCATCACCAAATGGTTCAAAAAAGTGTAAATTCTTGAACCTAGGAAGGAGGCTGTCATTATGAATTTTGGCTGCACTTCGGTTAATGATTTCTACCCATGAGCCTTCATGGCAGATTGGCCCTTTTCCATTCCTATTTGCTTTATCATTCTTTTCTCCATTTGAATGATTAAATGAAAAGATACAATGAGCCTCCTTTTCTACCATTTGGTCTTAGAGATCTTGCCTATATAGAGGTTCATATTCATCATACATTGGCTCATGAGCTATATAGAATGTGTGATCATCATCTCACCTAACTTTAATTAGGGCCTCTCTAAGATGATGCGAGGCAACCTTGGCTAGTCCTCTAGAGAACCATATATGAGCATCCTACCACCTCCCTTGCCTATCTTAATAAACAACTAAAATAATTGATGGTAAGGTCACATTATCTGAGTATTCAAAAGTGATGGAAGCCCTTCTTTATTTTACCATACTTCTTCTACCATAGGTCCTCAGTGGACTTGAAGCATCATTTGCCATATCATTCCTGTCCAAAGCCTACAAACAATGCTACAGAAAATACACTTGATTTGAAAACAATTAAGATAAAAAATGTATAAGTATTTCCAAGTAATTCACCAATGTCTTTCCCAACAACATTGCCTATGATAAGTGATTGTATCATATAGAATGAAGTGCAATTCTGTCATAAGCTTTGAAGACAATGTTGAGTGCATTACCATGAACACT
>MNCI01018878.1:422364-433248 GCA_015680685.1 Gnetum montanum | reverse complement strand
CAAATTATTGGTGCATTGCTTGAAAAGAAAAGAATTGGTCCCAATGTACTTTCAAATTTAGTTTGAGGAAAGCAACTCAAAGGAAGACCAAAGAAGGCTTGAAGGAAAAAAGAAAAAAAAAAACAATCAAAAAATGATATGAAGAAATTACAAATAAACAATTTCTACCTGTTCATAGAGACAAATGACAAAAAAGAACTCATGAAGCTAACCCATTCTATGAGGACAAGGCTAAGATATGATGATGTTGGATTAAAGCTAGAAAGGAAACACCATTAAGGCTTTCCATGAAACATCGTGAAGTGATGTTCAAGGTATAAGAATTCACAGTGGTTATGTTTCTTCTTTTCAAAGGAAGGAAAGATCTCCTCTTCATTCAACAAGATGCATGACAATGATGGAATTTCTCAACTTTTTGTAAAAAACTGTATTCTTTATTCCAAAGGTTGCTTTGCTAGAATAATTGTTCCTTTTAAGTGTTTTGGCTTTGGCAAAAGCAAAGAAATGGCTTGCCTTGCTCATCTCAGTTTTGCCATCCATATGATAGAGAATGCATATTAATATCTCAATGCTTTCTCCAAATTGCAAGCTTTGAATTTGTAGCATCAGAAACAGTGTTTGCAACTACAATATAATTGGAAATTGGGGTGCAAATTCATAAAAAGCAGGGCGCATTTCATGGAAATGCTTGTCCTTCCTAGCAGATGATTCACATTCTATGCAAATCAAGAACAGCCTTCACCATGAATGCCTACTTCATATAACTTGGATTCACTCAATGATTTGGATTTGAGAGTTCTATGTGATCAGATTTTAGCATTGTTTTAGGAAATAGAGTCAAGTTTGCTACTCTGTTTTCTTTTTTCTTTTCTTTACTATGCATTCTCCGGTGATAAATCATGCGAATCTCAAGATCTAAATGTTCAATTTTTTGAATGATTGAATTATGCATGTGATTTGTTTAGGAATCTAGCCAAGAGAACACTAATATGTCAAGGTAGAGGCATAGAACAGAGAAATTTAGCCAAAGTTGTCATGCATTCCTGTTCTTAAAGAGCTCTTCCTAAAAGCCAACCTAATAGTTCATCCTGGTGTGTCCTCATCATCTTGTTTTTGTCTTGTAACTAAAACATAAATAATTGATTGTATTGATTTTGGACATGACTTGTGCAACTGTTTGTTGGAAAAACTGAGGTTAAGAAATCAGGAGAAAACATTAGTAGCAAAGCAAATAAAATGAACCATTGA
This sequence comes from Gnetum montanum, assembly GCA_015680685.1. Lineage (NCBI taxonomy): Eukaryota > Viridiplantae > Streptophyta > Gnetopsida > Gnetales > Gnetaceae > Gnetum > Gnetum montanum. Next base: position 432,000 of record MNCI01018878.1, on the reverse strand, counting down.
TGCCATTATGACAAAAACAATAGAATAGAAAGTTCCCAAGTCTTCCTTTGCCAAACCAGGGTAAACAATCGTCAATATAATTTTATTAATTTTCATCATACTAAATACATGTGGTTGCTTGCACAAGAAAGATGTTTCTAAATCAATTTATAGATGTCCCATGGTTTCTCCAACTCTACTATAGCTTTTCTAAAATGATCTTAAGATTTGGTTTAGATCTTCTAAATTTTTTTTGAATCTTTCCAAAGTCATTTTAAGATCTTTAATAATTGTCAATATTTAACAATCCACTTTCTACTAATATTCTAGCTTTCTCTAATTAACAATATTGATACTTATATTTTAATATTTAGTAAAACTATCATTTAGCATTGTTAATTCCTAACTATCACCCCCTCAATGTTAACATGATAAATAAACTTAAGAATGCACCCCCTTAACCTAAATTCTTTCCTCCTCAACATGTGCATTATTTAATTTCATGCCACATGTGAGTAAGATTACAATATATGTGTTACCATAACTAAATTATCTATGTGGCTACTAACAACTTGCAAAAAACATAACTTATTGTTGTAAACTATCATAAGAAAATCTACATCTATATGATACATGCTTAAACTTGTAAAACCATCGTAAAATCTTCGTCTTATGACATATGCTTAAACTTGTAGAACTATCATAAGAAAATCTCCATCTTACGATACATGTTTGTATTTGCAATATAGTTCATTCTATAATAAAAAATAATTCATCTTGGCACTTGCAATAAAAACAATTCTTCCTGCAACGGACGTGCAAAAATACTCTATCCTGCAAAGCAATCTTGCTAAAATGACCAGTGATGAAATTGCACGAAAACTATCTTGCTAAAACCACTAGTGATGAATCCACACAAGTAGCAAACAACTTATCTTGTACACAATCATGAAATAACATTATAAATTCATCCCATAAAATCAGCAACTACCCCACAAGAATAATCTATCTTGTGAAAATAGCAACAAATACATGCGAAAACACCATTCATCATGCTACACATCTACCCACTACCCACTAGTATCAAGCTAGACATTACACCATTGCTAGTAAAATTTGAGCTATTGAAATCTATCATTAGAAAACCAATGGAAATGTGCAAATTTATGAAAAAAAAATAATATCCACAAACTGATGAAACCTCCATAGTAAAAGAGCCAAAAACTTATGAAAACCTCGCACTTCTACAATCTTTGCACAAACCATCTTGTTTAACAAGAGGTTCATTAACAACACAACATTGTATATCTATCAAGGCTATTAAGCTTTGAACCTTGCACTGATACCAGTTGTTGGAAAAACTGAGGTTAAGAAATCAGGAGAAAACATAAGCACAACAAAGCAAAAAAAATCAACCACACATCTCATGCTGTTATGACAAAAACAATAGAACAGAAAGTGACTCCCAAGCCCTTGCCAAACCAATTCTATTGATATTTATCATAATAAATATATGTGGTTGCTTGCACAACAAATAAGCTATTTCTAAATCAATCTATAGATGTCTCATGGTTTTTCCAAGTTTGCTACAGATTTTCTAAAGTAATTGGAGATTGAATTAAAACCTTCCAAAACTTTCTTGGATCTTTCCAAAGTCATTTTAAGATCTTTAATAATTACCAATATTTAACAATCCACTTTCTATGAATATTCTAGCTTTTTCTAATTAACAATACTTGCACTTGTATTTTAATATTTAATAAAACTATCATGTGGCATTATTAATTTCTAACACTATTGAGGAATTTTTCCCAAAGGAGAAAGTGATCCCAGTACCTTGGCTTACATCATGTTAAGAGATATGACAACTAGTTATAGGCTTGATGTAGGATTGCTTTGTCTGGGATCAGCATTGGAGATCTGCAGCAGTATTCATGGAAACAAAGATGAATGTTTTCTTGAATTTAAGGAAATGTGTTACTTAGCCAAGCTCTATAAAATTAAAAAAATTGTGCAAACATGTCATAAATTTGGTAGAAACTCTAACAAAAGATGATATCATGGCAAAGCATCTTGGTAGGGGAAAGTACCAAAAGCTCCGAATGAAATGAGTCTAGAACAATGTTCCCGATGGGCTTCATCAGGATTTGGAGACAACATGATGCAAGTTAATTGCACTTCTATTGTGGCATGGGCCTTTTGAAATTGCACTCCCACTCTAGCATAGGCCTCCTGTTGCTCTTATATGAGACTCAATCATGTAGTACATCCTTGCCTATAAATGTAGGCATTTTTTCTTTGCACTCATTGCCTATAAATCTAGGCATTTTCTTTGTCCTTATTGTTGATTGTAATAGAAGCTTCTTCTTTTTGGTGGTCATTGTTGTTCACCATTTCACTTGGTGAGTTGTATTACCTTTTGGCCTACATGTATTCCAAATCTCTAACACTTTGACATTGCCACTCACGAAATAACAATGATCATTGCAACATTGCTGTTTGTCTAAGCATTTTTTAAAATAACTTTTAACTATTATAATCAGAAAACATTTATTTGCATTTTGAAGTGAATTAATTTTGGCTAAACTTTTTGAGATATTTTCAATAGGAAGAAGTGAGAGGTTTCAACTTTATTAGATGACCAAGCATTACTAGTGCAACGAAAAAGTAAACTTATCATCCTATCATATCCTCTGCTTGACTGTGTTTTGGGAATGGTACTGGTGAATTTTTATGAAATTTCAATATCTGTGTTAATCAAAGGTAGGGTGGTTCATTACAGAAAACTGCAAGAAGCCAATTCAATCAACGAAGAAGAAATTCCTGGTGGCATAAACATTCTATTTCAAAGAGCAACCTCTCATTTAAAATCACAAAGCAATGAATATGAATTATGAAGAGATTGAGCAAGATAGAGAAATGGACGAGATCTTTCATTCTTAAACGGTAGTTCTAAATTCAACAAATGTAAGAATTTATCTCAAATGTTTGATTACATCAAAAATCTTTGATAATATGTGGAAGAAGTGTGCAATCCTCAGGGAATGATTTTTCTAAAATGTTTATTGCCGCATGTGTATGTGGTTAAAGAAATGGTGAAGAGCACCAAGACTGTTAGAAATTAACATGGTGTGATGAAAGCTAATACAAAACTTTACCAGGCAAATTAAGTAATGTATTTTCTTTTAATACATGCTTATGTAATTTGTTTTGGTTTATTCATGTAGGCCATAGATATTTAATATTTTTTAAAAATTGGGCTTCCATGTTTATTCAAAATTTTAATATCTTAACTATGATTTTTGGTTAAGCTTGACCATGTTGGGACCTATGGGCAAAATGAGCATGGAGGCTTTGTGTAATGATCACTTTAACCATGATTTCTAAGGACAACCTACTTGTTGCTTGCTTAAGGCATAGCTAAACTTTTAGATAATTATTTTAGCAAAGAGTAGTTTCTTGTGGCAACTTATGTCATGCTTGCTTAAGGCATTAATGAACTTTCACATAATTATTTTAGCAAAAAGCTTTAAGAGTTAAGCCTCATCTATTACTATAGTTTTAGAGTGTTTTTCAAGAATTTTGACTAAGAGGCTAACTATCGGACTTTATCATAGAAACTAAAATAAGGCTAGTTTAAGAGATGACTTTTTCACATGAATTATTATTTTGGCAGAGTTTTATCCTAGAGGCCAATTATCAATTGGCTAGACTGTGGCACAAAAAATAAATAATTGTTATCATAATGCTGGGCAAAGAAATAACTTTTTTTGGAATTATTATGGTTAACTCCTAACATAAAATTTAAGGCTTAAAAAATTTTATTATTTCATTAACTTGAAAAGAAAAGATTTTCTTGATCAAAATAATAATAAATTTCATCTTGTAGTTCCTTTGTTAATTTATCCATAATGGAACCTATAATAAATCCTTAAATCAAATGATGAACTTAATAAAGATATAAGAAATAAAATTGAGGCAGGATAGTCAAAATGGATTTAGGTCAATGGTATTCTATGTGATATAAGAATACCAATATAACTAAAGGGAAAACTTTATAGGACAACAATGAGATATGCTATATTATGTGATACTAAATGTTGGGCAATACAAAAGAGATATAAATAATAAATCAAGTGTAGCAAAAATGCAAATGCTTAAATAAATGTTAAATGTTACCAAAGAGATAGACTACATAATACATACATTATAGAAAGACTTGGAGTGGTTCTTATTTCAGATAAGTTCCAAGAATGATAGCTTAGATGATTTGGGTATGTACAAAAAAGGATTTAAAAATGAGCTTATAAAAAGGGTAACTACATCATTGTTCCAAAAAAGCCACTAAAAGGAAGGCCAAAGTGTATATAGAAGAAAACAATTGAAAATGATTTGAAAAAATCATAAGTAAACAAAAATCTAGATCTTCATAAAAGCAAATGATGAAAAAGAACTTATGTAGGTGATCCTATCTTATTGGCACCAGGCTAAGATGATGATAATGATATTATAAATATATTACTAAACTAGTTATCATAACTATGTAGGCACCCTTCTCAACATTTCAAATAGTTTTTATTACCTCTCATAAGCAAATCTCTTCTCCCTATTGCATATAAGCTATTTGTAGCCTCTTTTCTTTTTCCACTTAAATCTATATCTTACTCATTACCTTTCAATATAATTCTACCTTGTTTACATGCATTGTTAAACCATTGTTCTCTTTAACGTTGTTTTCCTTTGTACATGATGAGCAACTTCAATCAAAATTTTTCTTAAATTATTATTTTAATATGGAAAATAATATCTTTTTTTCACTTCTATCAAAAAATAATCCTTTATTCCTTGTGTCCTAGGGCTATCAGAATTTGAAACTATTTAACTATATGTACGTCCAAGACAAATAGCCAATATGATACTTTCATAGAATTTAAGCATATGCTTTGGAACAAAACTTGATTAATGTTAATAAAAATTATCAACAAAACATCATTTTAGAATATCTCTTGAAACTATGCTATTTAAAACTACCAAATCTAAAATTTTTCCTCAATTTAGTAGTTGTTTTCCTTTGTAATCATACATACTATCATCAAAACACCTCATTATATTTTGCATTAATATCATAATATAAGCATCCATGTGAAAATCTTAGTTTTTCTTAAATGAATTTGAGCATTAAAACCCTTCCATATAAAAAACCTTTCTATTGCTACATATTTTGCTCATTTGTTTTTGTTGATTGAAGATGACTCTCTTTTGACACATCTTCTTTATTATACAAGGCAAAGTCATGAGGGGTAAAATAATATAAGACAATATTCAAGGTTGTTCCTGTTGGAAGATCAGATGCAAGGAATGTTTTCAAGACATCTTTCATTTTAAGGAAAAAACCTTAGTATGGTAATTTGATATTTTTCTACAAAAATTAGATGAATCATGATGTAAAATAGACTTAGAAGTTGAAGAGGTACCTATAAAAAAATATAAAAATGATAATTAATTGGAAAATGTAACTTATTTTTGTTTAATATACCCTTTGAAATTCTAAAATTTGAAATGAATAGACAAGGAAAAATTTACCCCATAAGACATATTATAGCCTCAATCCATTCCTAAAAGTTGGAGACCATTCATATAAGATGAGGAACAATGATGAAATCAATATAATGAAATTTTTGAAGATGAAAGAAGTTATTATTGATGATTTTAAAAAAATATATTTTTGTCAACAATTCATTACTCTTTCATTTCCATCACCTCAACATTCTCTCCATTAGTCTTAACACTCTCTTTCTTATCACTCACACTCAGTACACATAATCTCTCTCATCATTATCTCAGTATTTTCATCAACATTCAAGAATAATGTTAGATTATCAAAAGAAGTTAAATTGAAGATCAAATTTGACTTACATCCATTCAAGTGAAGAATTCTAATAGAGCAATCAATTTTAAGAAGCCATATTTCAATTTATAGTTAACCACATATAGATCATAGAACAAGCTCTCCAACAAGCCTAAGAATAACCCGAAATTCATCATAGAGATATTGTAATTTCAAAATTAGAAAAAAATCATTTTTTTACAATAGGAACACTTCATTCAATTGGTCTTCCCCTTTGTTCTGCATCAACCTCAATTGGATGGTGATAAAACCATTGTGTCATGTTGCTACAATATCATATCTAAAATATAATAGCTCTACATATATGATCATAGATGCAATGTAGTGAGCCATGATCATGCCTATAAATACCAATCCACTATCACATCGAAATAACAAATTTTCACTAACCCTTAGCAAAATTTTTGTAGTTCATTTTCATAACTTAGAGTTAGAGTTAGAGTGAATGATTGTAGTATGATGAACTACAATTGTGTGAAGTCTTTATCTCAGTGGATTGTTCTTCGATACAATTCATGACTCCCAATAAAGATTGAGATTGTTTTTCATCATTATAGCAATTCACTTAGCATAATTTTTATTTTTCTATAATGTTTACTTTCTTTTAGTCATTCGTTTTTAGTAAGTCATTTTACATTCCAATGTATTTTAGTAAGGCAGTATAAGTATGACTGGTTTCGAGCAGGATGTGTAACTGTTTGGGAACCTTGTAGTAACTTTGATTGATCCACTCAATAGTAAAATCACTTGAAAATCCTAGTAATGGTTACATTAGTCTAGGACATGTACAACATGCCAAGAATGGATACTTATCATCATAGGCTAAAATAGATTTACATTTCTATCACAATTAGACTTAGAATTTAAAATTCCTTTTACTATGCTAATACTTAATTTTTTTTGAGCCAAACAACATCAATAGATCATATATGAGAAGTCATGCTTTGCACAACTCTGATATCAGATATCTGATATCGAGGCCATGATGTTGAGTATCCAATATTGGGGCATAACCTCTGATGTCGGGCATTCAATATTGCCCCTTCCATGCTAGCCTATAAATACCATGCTTGGGTGCACAGTTGGGATATAGATTGTTGATAGATTTTAGACAGCTTTTTCATAGATGTTTGATTTCAAGTTCTACTATTTTCCAATGCATGCCTGTAGTGTGATGTTAAGTGATTGTATGACATCCTTATTTGAGTGTGACGTACTTGGACACATTACATGATCGACAATAAAGATCGTAAGTACTTTCATCATTGCAACATCCACTTAGATTTATTATTGCTTTCAATTGTTTAATCATTTACTATTTTCCATAGTTAATGTTTTCATTTATTGCTCTTTATTATTCCTATCATTAAGCATAATGAGTACGACTAATCGCAAGCACTTAAGTGTAATTACCTAGTAGCCTAGCAGTGTATCATTTGGTATGCCCAGTGATGTATGCTTGGTAATTCCAACTATAGTTACGCAAAGTCCAAGGCATGTATGAATGATTAGGAATGGATACTCATTGCACATAGGCTAGTTTAGACTTTACTTTTCCACTATTAATTAGCTTAATTAATCAATCTCTTTATTATCACTAGGAGTAGCATAAGTCCAAACAACATCAATTATCATATGTCTCACTTTAGACTAAACCATACAAGATGAAGCTACCACTAGTCTAAGTGGGAAGATAGTGAACTGCAATCAAGACATAATGATTTAGATGCACAACTAATCTCATCCATGGAATTTGAGTGGATCATGTGTGAATGTTTGTGATTCGTATGATTGGGTGTAGGGGGTATCTCATCGCTGATCATTGGTGTCGTTGCCAAGGATGGTGCTAGTCATCTAGATTAGTTATATTATACATGATCACTGTAAACACATTAACAATATATCTTTTAGAAAATATTAAATCACACACACCATTAACTAAAAATAATATCTCTTTCACAAGGAAGTGATAATGCATTGTATAGCAAGAACATTCATTAGAGAACTAATGAGATATATGTTGAAGAAAGTGGGAGTGACCAACCTGATGTAAGGGTTTCATATGTTCATGACTACCTTGATGAAACTCAAGGACTACATTCATCTAATGTAGACAACCCTAGAGGAAATGAAGAAAGTCTTGGACTAGGGGAAGCCTCAAGGCCTAGGACCTACTCAAAACTTGAAAAAGATGAATCAAGGAACCTTGGGAAATACTATAGGAGCCATGGCAATCCTCCCAGTTCCTCATCTTCCTCTTTTTCTTCAACACCTAGTTTTGACGAGAATGAATGTAGGTATAGAGACCAAGCTCTTCATTGGCATCGAAATAAAAATAAGCATAGGTGATGAGTGGCGAGATACCTCTACACTCAACCATATGAATACGAGCGTTACATGCATGATCCGATCGAACTCCGCAAACGGACTAGTTGTGGCATCTAGATAGTTAGCCTTAGGTCGTAGTTCGCTATCTTCCCACCTAGACTAGTATTATCTTTATCACATATGGTTTAGTTCAAAGTGAGGTGTACTATGGGTTTCTAATCTAATGCTACTCTTGAAGGAAATGGAAAGTAATATTATCTAAGCTAAGGAAGAAAGGGCAAGAAAATCTAATCTAGCCTAAGTGCGATGAGCATCCGTTCCTTGATTATCCGTACACATATTGGACTTCGTGCATGACTACCACTAGGATTACCAAGCGTAGATCCTAGGTACGCTACTGGGTTACCAAGTAGTCACACTTAAATGCTCATAATCAAGTCGTACTCATTCCACGTTTTAACATGAGATAATGGTGAGAGAGACTAATTAGGAAAGCAGTAAATAATAATTAATTAAATAATTAAACTAAGTAAATGCTGCAATGATGAAGTAATATCGATCTTTATTTCCAGTCATGTGCATGTCCAAGTACGTCACACTCGAATAAGGATGTCGTACAATTACAATCACCACATTGCGGGCATACATTGGAAAATAATTCTATCTCTAGAGGGGTAAAACTGCTAGAGTTTCACTAAGGGTCTAAATCTATATGCCTAGAGTGGGAAAGCCGCCTCTTATTTATTGACATTGAGGTAGGCTGCGATATCGCAGCTGTGATATCACAGTAGCGATATCACAGCCAGTGTGATATCACGGCTGTGATATCATAGCAGCGATATCATAGCCAGCAAATTCATGACTCATCATACGCCCACGATTGAATGAAAACTCGTCCTTGAGTTACAGAGAGAACAAGCTCCATTGATTACACAATGGATAGGTATGGGATTATTGACTGACTAGAATGGATTCATGCTGCAGTGTGGAGTTAGAACAAAATTGAGACACAACACAAAAGAAAATCCTATGATTACAAAATTGGTGGAACTCATGTTGTTCCTAGTGGTGGTGGCTCCTCCATAGGTGTCTTTCCCTTTTCTTATGTTCCAGGTCTTGGGATTTGATGGCGTTGAAGTATGGCCTAGAGTTTCTCCTCTTATAAGGCTTTGAGTGCCTTGGCGTGCGTGTAAGTTTGCGTTTGTGCCATAGAGGCATCTCATACAGCCTTCTCTTTTTCTTCTACCACCCTTTTATTCTCTGTCAATAGTTTATTAAGTTGCTTAGTTCTGAAAGTGTCCAATTGGTTCTGGGCAACCTTTGGCCTTGTATTAGGAAGGTTTAATACTTCTAAAATGGCTTGAATAGAGAAATCAACAGTCACACCACAATTGTTAACTGTAGTGCCTTCTTCTTTATTG
>MNCI01018878.1:389110-410168 GCA_015680685.1 Gnetum montanum | reverse complement strand
ACAGTGGTCCACATTGCTAAAACTCTTCAATGAGAAATACCAAACCTATGTGAGGGTGTCTAACTTGAGGAGACAGATCCAAGAATGGAGATAAGAACAACATGAATCCTTGGACATGGCCTTAGATAGATATTATTCTCTATTGAATAGATTCCCAAGCCATGATTTTTTTGAGGAAAAGCAACTTTTTCACATCATAGATGGGCTTTGTAATGAAACAATGGAGACCCTTGGGATGTATGCTTTAGGTTAATTATATAGTTATGAACCCATTAGATTCGAGAGCTAATTGAGCATGTGGCAAAAGAAGAAGGAGAGCTATGAAAATGGGAGAATGTTGAGAAATATCACTAAGACCAAACTCTTCAAAAGAAAAAGGTCCATATCTATGGTAAGGAGAAAGAGGTTGCTCTCGATAAGGTGATTTCACAATGAACATTGTCAATACAAAAGTCTATCGATGAACTTGAAGCAAAGTTTGATAGGATGTTGGAGTGGATAAATGAGAAAGTTACAACTTTTGTAGAAGTTATAGAGGAGAAGGTAACACAAAACAAACTAGGTGATCACAATAAATAGAGAAAGAAGAACCAAGAAATAGCTAGGAACACTTATAAGCAAATAATGGAAATGGCTAAAGAAAGCAAGGCTATAGACTCAACCATAGATGAAGATGATAGATGTGACATATGCATTTATGACCACCTAAAGGATCATTGACCAATCTTGCCACATCTACATGAGTATTGGGCTTTTGCATTAAATCCCAAATTCATACAAAAGCACATGCCCAGGAAATTTCCTTTTCCACATGGTAATTATAAACAGTCCCACAACCAATTGTACTATCCTAGGGGGACTTATTACTAGCCTCAACACTATCATCAACCATAGTGACAAAACCCACAATCATGAGGGAGGCCATCACCAAACTAGCCCTACCCTTACTACTAGTCGAAACTGTATGAATATTATGTTCAAAATCCTTTTTCTCCAACTAGTTCTACATCCTCTACTTCAAATCATTACTATCACTCTCCCGAGTACCATTAACCCTGACATCTCTTGAAGGATCACCACCTCACACCTCTTGCCATCCATCCTATCGTTGATATTCTCATACTCCACCTCATCACATGCCACCACCAATAACACAGGAAGGTTCAACACTATAATATCAACAAACAAATGCTACTTGTGCTATGAATGTGCATAAACATGTTGATACCAGTAGGTTCCCACTACAAACTTGGAAACGTTCTTTCTTTAGAACAACTTCCAAGCAAAAGTGCAACACTCATGGACCTACCACATCATCCAAACTAGCACAATGTCAATCTAGTGCAACGCCTTCCCTTTCACAACCAATGTCCTATGTGCCTACGCAAGGGCCAACATCCATTGTTATCCCAACATCTAATAGAAGTAATGAATCTAGTATTTTGGAATCATGATCAATGGTGTAATTGTGGACTAGACATCCATAACATGGAAAAAATTCATACTTTGATCCACTGTACATTTAACAACCAAGTGTGTGAACAACAACTTGCCTATGCAACCATCACTAAACTAAGAGACACATAGTGGCTCGAAAATGAAAGGTTAACATTGTTTTACATATGCATGGAGCCTACCTATCTGCTTATTAATTCTTGCCATTCCAAGCACTTTTTCATGGGGGAAATGCGCCATCCTAACGTTTAGAATTAATAGCTTTTTTCAATCATTTTGTTTTATAATTTTTTAATCCTTTTCTCATTTCTTGATACAAAGTTTTCCTATCCTTTTCAACTTTTCCAACTTTTTTTTTTCATTTCCTTTATTAGTAATCTTGCTGGTGAATAAAACAATCATGCAACTCATTGAGATGAGGTTTGCTCTATGTTTTCAAGTCATGAGGGATCGATTATTCAGATATTAGGGCAACATCATCCATCCATCCATTCCATTAATAAGAGGTTCTTACCCTAGTTATAATGATATTCTTTTCCATCACCAAAACTATGAATAAACTCGTAATCATGGTGCCTAGATAAAAAAGTGAAGAACCAAGTGGGAATGTGAAGGGTATGACATCAAGGTGATTTGTGGATTCTCTTTGATCACTTCTATATGTTCTATCATGTTGCTAAGGTTGTAATTATATCCTTGTAGATCTAATGAAAATTGGAAGTAGGAGTAAAATAAAAGGACACTGAATAAATTTCTGAGGATTCCATTGGAAACACATGTACCCATGCCTAAAGGTTGACATCTTCTTAGGTTATCATCAAAAGAAAAAAGAAAAAAAATAAAAAAATAAAAAGAAGAAGTGTCATGAATAAACTTATTCCTTGGACAAAACACAAAGTGATTTTACTCCTTGCAAGGATGATAGTCTTATGGTCACTAATTGAAGAGATGAGATACTATGATGTCATTGGAATGTGATATGGACTTGGTTTAAATCTTGGAAAGAAAGGCTAATGATTATTTAACCATTAATAATAGAAAATGATTCATTATGCCTATGGTAAGACATCTCACATCCCAATTTCTGCAATCCTTTCTAAAATCCGTCTTCTCTTGCTATTTGTATGATCATAACTTGTAGTTTTGTGTAACATATAGTTATTTTCTCCAATTGGTGGTTTCAACATGTGTGTTTTGTTTCATAGGTATTTTTTTTTATTCAACCCCTTTGGTACCTACAGACATTTTTAGGTGTGGTTATACAAGGATATTATGGACTGAAGCCTACTTTGGGGAGGATCCACTTGTATAATTGTTGTAACTTGTACTTGTTTGACACAACCACATCATTTTTAACCTTCCAACTGCATAATATTAAATCCACTACTTTCCCTTATCATATAATTGATCTGTTCTGTACCATAGGTCTAATACCCCTTTTCTTGCATGTTCCAAGCTTTTAATTTGAACAACTCCATCTTCTAACAGCTCCGATGCCTAAATATGATTTCTTACTAACCCTAGAACTATGGACTTAACTTAAAACCTTCCAACCATTCCTAGAGCTTCATTTTACATGATGAATGCCCTCATAATATGCAGATTTGAGCATGCTAATATTGACTACTCGATATTGGGTCAAACCTAACATCGGATGCTTGACATCAGGTTAATAAAACCTATATATATGATCCCCGTGGCACCCCAAAATCCATTCTCATCATTCACAACTAGGGGAGTTTTTGAAATTTTCTCTCATGACTAAGAGCTCTATGCAATCAACTTCCACTTATGATCTTTTGCTTCCCACCACTTGAACCTAGTTGAACCTAGAGTGTTCAATTTAGTTGGGGGAGGATGCTTGCGTGGAAAATTTGTATAGATTTTTCAACATTTGCTATTACCCAAAAGGCATTATAAGGGTAAGAATGTCAAAAACCTTAAGTGTTTTAATGAATAATCAATCATATAAATGCTAGAATATGTAATTCTCTCACCTAAGGAACCATGACCATAATTATAAGCCATACATAAGGAAAAAGAGGCCAATCACAAAAGATCATAAAAGAAGATTAACACTTTTTGTGGATTTTTTTGAAAATTTTTCTAACTCTGCAATCATATAAGCTAAAGGACTTAATGAAACTAAGGTCATGGGTAAGGTATAAACCTGTTAATGATAAATACCTATACCTTAGTAACATCAAACCTTCGCAAGGAGTAAGAAAATGCCTAAGAGGTGGTAGAGGCCAACAAAGAGAGCAAGCCAAGAATGAGGAATAGGAGGCCCAATCATTTAGCATTCATTAAGAGGCTCCTGTTATAGGGTAGTCAATCCAAGGAGAAGCCACAAAACCACAAGCTCCAGTGCAAGGACAACACCTCACATTGTCCCCAGAATGCCTTGAAGCCATTTAGGAGAAATCCATGGTGACCATGGTCATTGTGGAAATGAAATTCAGCCCATTTATGGCATTTTCTTCTGAGATAGTTTGAACTCAACTCCAGGCATCACCATTATGGCACATCCATTCAGATAGTGGTGAATGGTACCTCGGTGAGACATACCAATTTTGGCATAACAAAGAAGAAGGCATCACAGTTAACATTGGCAAAGTCATTGTATCTTTTTCAATCAAAGTAATCATAGAGGCTTTGAATCTACCAAATATGGGGGCCAAGATGGCGCATCTATCCATAAGGTCTGATTTAGAAACAAGAAAGTTATGGCTAAAGCGGGAGTACAATAAGGACAATAAGACATTGATGAGCAACGAAATAACTTTGTGCCCAACCATACAAATCACAAGTGTTCATACATGATTCAGTCAAATTCCATATATGGGACTAGTTGTGATATCTAGATTGCTATGTATTAATCATAGTTCGCTATCTTCCTACTTGGACTAGTGCTGACTTTGTCAGGTATGTTTTAGTTCAAAGTAAGGCATATGATAATTGATGTTGTTGTGGCCTTATGCTACTCTTAACGATAATAGAAAATTAATTATTTAATCTAATTGACAATGGAAAGTAAAGTTGTGTGATGAGTATCTATTCCTAACCTTCCACACATGCCTTAGACTTTGCGTAACTACTGCAGGGCTTACCAAGAATATGTCATTGGGTGTACCAAATCATACTTTGCTGCACTACTAGGTAATTACACTTACACGCTTGCGATTAGTCATACTCATTCCACTTAATGATAGGAATAATAAAGAGAAATAAATGGAAACATTAACTATGGAAAAAAGTAAACAATTAAATAATTAAAAGTAATAATAAATCTAAGTGGATCCTGCAATGATGAAAGTAATCTTGATCTTTATTTTTGGTCATGTAACATGCCTAAGTACGTCACACTTGAATAAAACTGCAAAAGTTCAGCTACTCTACTAAAGAACTTATTTAAGTTATGCCCAAACCATGTGCTATATTTATAGGCTAGCACATATGCCACAATATTGGATATTTGACATTACATCTTGGCCCCTAATATTTGGTATCCCATATTGGGGCTCCAATATTGGAGCTAACAAAAATTAACTTTTTATTCAAATAGATGGGATGGTAGCCAACCAATGCTTCATCATATCCCCATGACTCAGTAAAAACTTGTTCTCCAGTTAACAAGATAGGATCGAGCTTTCTTTACAAAAAATTAGAAATGATGGGATTATTAATTGATGCTAACTATTGATTGAATCTAAGTACAAAAATTTTATTTGAGTGGATGCATACAAATTGATAGAGTGATAAAAAGACTGGATAGACATTGAAGATTACAAAATTTGTAGAAGTATTCAAGAATTTGCTGAAGATGATTCTTCTTGTTTTTTCTAGCAGTGGCATACTTTTAACCTTGATTGTTATGTCGATGCTCCTCCGGTTATGCAAAACATTCTTGAAGGATGGACTGAAATTTCTTCTCATTATTCCATGGATCTAGCAAACATGTGAAGTTTGAGCTACTATCTTGTATGTGCTATGATTTGTCCATGGGCATATCCTCTATTGTCCCCCTCTTGGCTTTTTTTTCATGCTTGGAAAAATACCTTCTTCCTTAGGCATTTCTTTTAGCATCACTTGTAGTCACCAAAGAATCAACATTAGTTTTGGTAAATTTTTCCTTAATAATCAACCCTTTTGGATCCCTTAGTTTGCATTTAACCACAAGGTGATTACAACATACTATGCCTAAGGCTATGAGGTAAGTAAAGTCATCAAGCTATTAACATTATTTTGATTGATGTTGGAAAAGTTTCCAAAAATTTCAAAGCCAGGTATCCCTAAGCCCCATGATAAATAAGCGTAACTCTGGAAGCACATAAGTTTTCAAACAATGGAAACCAAAGGTCTAATTTAGAAGATGGTCAAGAAATATTAATGGATATGGAAATAGAAAAATAGGAAAAATTAATGAAATGGATGAGAAGTAGTCCCAAAAGCATGCATAAATTTAGAGAAACTGTTACTGATATTTTAGAAGATGTGAAGGTTAGTTCAAAGCCATGATCAACAAAAGTTATGCAAGTGGGTCCTCCCCAAAGTAGGCTCTTGCCATAACGCCCTTGCATAACCACTTTTGTAGATGTTCGTGAACACCTTAGACGTTAAATAAAGATCATGCCTTTATTCTAAAGAACACAAAACTATCGTGGCTAGGATGTTACATTATACTATACAAAACCAAAGGGCTCATAATCGCATGCAACAGTGAGGTGAATAATGGGATGAGAATCCATTGTAGAGATCGGGATGTAAGGTACTTGACCATGTCCATAATAATTTTTTGTGAAGAATGTGATTAAAATGATTAGCATACCTATTTTTCCAAGTTCAAACCAAGTCCATACCATGAATAGTAACCTCGCATTGATGTGTTTTCTCCTACCAACCACCATGAGTCCATAACCACCTCAAAGAATAATCATCACTCTAAAAAGAGAAGAAAAGAAAAGAAGGAAGGAAGGGCCTTAGTTAGAGGAGCACCTTCAAGCATGGGCAACATGTTTTTCCAACCTCATAACTAGTGTTTGTAGCCCATTATTGTGTCTAAGGGGTGTGCTTTGAATTTCCATTATTTTTGTTTTATTTTTTATGGATGGAAACCACACCATGAAAAAATAGAGCTTCCTATTTATTGGTCGACAAAGGAGTGATGATACATTCCCCAAGGAGTCATCAATGACATGAAGGAAGTTAAGAAGAGAACCTGACAAGTCCCCTTGAGATCACACCCTTTTCCATTCCCACTTGATCATTCTCACTTTCTTCAAGGTACAATGATCATTGATGAATTTTAGTTTCATGAAATAAGAACCAAATTTTTTCCATGAAAAAGACCTTTTATTTAGAGAACTGAAGGGATGGATGAGGTTCTCTCACTACTTTACATAATTATTTACCCAATCATCTTGATAGCATATCACAAAAACCTAACACATATCATTAATTTCTGCATCATGACTTAGCAATATTATTAACAAAAACATAAAATACATTCATAAAACAAAAATTGAATGACTCAAGAAAAGAGAAAAATATGAAGAAAAGAAAAATATTAAGAAATGGAAAATATATTAAGAATCAAAAAATTTTGGAAGAAATAGGAAAATGATAAAAAATTGTAAAATAAAAAAGTGAAAAATACTTATTAGTTCTGTAAGATATATGCATCTAAGTTCTCTATTTGGTCCATTTTCTTAAGTCTAGAACTAATAAGTAGATCAATTGTCTCCATGCATCATTGAAACAATCTTACAGTCTCATTTTCAAGCCACTAGGTGTCTTTTGGTTTAGTGGCTACTACATAGATTGCTTTTTCTCACACACTTGCTCCTAAACGTTTTTGTGGGCTATGTTAATATTTTGAATATTTAGCCCAAAACTACACCCTTTAATATTAGTGATGCATGGATTTTTCTATCTCTCCACAATGATAGGTTGATCGTTTATGTCTTGTGTTGGAGTGGTGATGGTTGTTGGATTTTGCGTATGATTAGGAGACATTGTTTAGGCAAGGAAGGTTGCTACATCAGATTGGCCTTATGCTAGTTTTGATGAGTTAGTAGATCCATGAGTGTTATGCTTATGTGTGAGAATAATCCTAAAGAAAGAGAATTCTTGAGACTATGGTGGAGATCTACTAGCATTATCATTTCTATGTATGTTCATAGCATGAGTTGCATTCTCTCATTGATGTCGTGGTGTTGAACCTTCCTATGTTGTTGGCGGTGACATATGGTGGAGGGAAGTATGGGAATATTGAGGATATGATGAAGGATGATAGGTGTGAGGTGGAAACCTCATAAAAGATGTTGTGGGATGATGATATTTAGGAGAGTGGTAGTAGTGATTTGAGGTAGAGAAAGCGGAACTATTCAGGGAAACAGATTGTTGAATGTAATATCCATATGGGTTCAGTTGGCGATAATGGTAGTCTTAATTTGATGATGGCCTACCCCACGACTATGGATTTTTCCATTGTGGTTGATAGTAGTTTTGAGGCTGCTAAGAAGTCCCACTAGGATAGTACCATTGATCATAGGACTATCTAAAATTACCTTGTGAGTAAGGTACTTTCCTAGGCATTTACTTTTGTACAAACTTTGGATTCAATGCAAAAGCCCCATACTCATGTAGATGTAACATGATTGGGCCATAGACCTTTGGATGGTCATATAGGCAGATGTCACATCCATCATCTTCTTCTGTGGTTGAGTTTATAGCCCCTTCTTCTATGAACATTTTCCTTTTTTGCTGATAGGTGTTTGCTAGCTGTTTCTTCATTCTTTTTCCTTCTTTTATTATGATCAGTTAATTCATTTTGTGCTACTCTCTCCTTTATGATTTCTATGCAAGTTTTAACTTTCTCATTCATCCACTTTGACATCTTATCCAACTTTTCTTCAAGCTTAACAATAGAATTTTGTATTGGAAAGGTTTGTTGTAAAATCACCTCATCAAGAGATGTCTCTTTTTCCTTTTCATAGAGATGAACCCTCTTCATTTGAAGAGTTGGGTCCCAATTATTTTCCTCAAAATTCTCTCATTTACATAGCTCTCTGTCTTCCTTTTCCACTTTCCTAATCATCCTTTGTATTTGATAGGCTTTTAATTGATATAATTGACCTTGAGCATACATCCCAAGGGTCTCTCTCATTTCATTACAAAACTCATCTATGATGTGAAAAAATTGCTCTTTTTGAGAGAAATCATGTTCAAGACATCTACGTAGTAGCAAATAGTATCTTTCCAAGGCCACTTCTAAGGGTTCATGATTTTCTTGCTTCCACTCTTGGATTTGTTTTCTTAGGTTGGACACTCTCGCATAGGTTTGGTATTTTTTGTTGAAAATTTCCAGCATTGTGAACCATTGGTGAATGAAACTTGGTTCCAATGAGCTATACCAACTTTTAGCTTTATCAATTAGTGTCTTAGGAAAGAGAGTAAGATTTTGCTACCCACTTTTATGTTGTATAAGGCATAGGCATCATGGAAGGCTTGTAGATGATGTTGTGGATCAGAATCATAGCCTCCCATGAACTTAGGGATATTATTCATATCAAGCCTAGGTAAGTGACTTTCCTTGCAATGCCTATGAGGTATCTTAACTACCTTTATAATCTACATCAGGCTCTTAGTGGCCAACAATGGTTCATCATCATAAGACATGTTGTGATAAAAATTTCTATTTCTATTCATTTGATTGTGATGATCTTGTCTATGTTCATTTTGATGTCTTTAGTCTTGCCCTTGGATTTGATTTCTATATTTATCTTAACCCTCTAGTGGAGCTTTATCTCTACACCTATGTTCATCTTCATCAGAACTAGACATTGAAGAGGAAGAGGAAGATGAGGACCTAGGAAAATCACTATGCTTCTATAGTTCTCTTTTTAGTGCTTTGATTTATCTTGTCTAAGTTTAGAGGAGGTCCTAGGCCTTGAAGTCCTTCTTGATCTAGAACTTTCTTCATCTCCTCTAGGATTTTTTGCACCCATTGAATGTAGTCTTTGAGTTTAGTAAGGGTTTAAATGAGAGCATAGGAAATCCATGCTTGAGGTTGTTCACTCCAATTTTCTTTAATATAGGTCTTATCATTTCTCCTATGAGAGCTTTCATCATGTGATGCAGTCTTGGTCCTATGTGAAGAAGACATGGTTTTGTGTGATAATGTGTGTGACTTAAAATATTAATGTTTTCTAAAAGATAGATTGTTGATACCATTACGTTGATCATTTATAGCATAACTATTTTAGATAACTAGCACCATCCTTAGCAACGGTGCTAATGATGAGCAACAAGGTACCCCTACACCCAACCATAAGAATCATAAGCATTCACGCATGATCTAGTCGAATTCCATGGATGGGACTAGTTGTGATATCTAGATCATTATCTCTTGATCACAATTCACTATCTTCCCACTTGGACTAGTGGTAGCTTTGTCATATATGGTTTAGTCCAAAGTGAGGCATATGATAATTGATGTTGTTGTGGCCTTATGCTACTCCTAATGATAATAGAGAAATTAATTATTTAATCTAATTAACAATGGAAAGTAAAGTCTAAACTAGCCTATGTGCAATGAGTATCTATTCCTAACTATCCACACATGCCTTGGACTTTGCATAACTACTACTGGGATTAACAAGCATATGTCACTAGGCATACCAAATGATACACTTTTGGGCTACTAGGTAATTACACTTAAATACTTGTTATTAGTCATACTCATTCCACTTAATGATCAGAATAATAAAGAGCAATAAATAGAAACATTAACTACAGAAAATAGTAAATAATTAAATAATTAAAAGCGATAATAAATCTAAGTGGGTGCTGCAATGTTAAAAGTAATCTTGATCTTTATTGTTGGTTATGTAACATGTCCAAGTATGTCACACTTGAATAAAGATGCAATACAATAACTTAACATCACACTGCGGACACTCACTAACTGTTCTCTAAGACTATGGAATAAAACTATAAGAGTTTGACTACTCTATTGAAAAACTTATTAAACCTTGTTCAACTTATGCCCAAATTGTGTGCCCAAGAACTATATTTATAGGCCAACACACATGCCATAATATTAGATATTCGACATCACATCTTGGTCCTCGATATTGTGTATCCTATATCAAGGCTATAATATTGAACATCTGATATGGAGCTAACAAAAATGAACTTTTCATTCAAATAGATGCAATGACATGTGTCAAGGCATCTACCTTGACATAGCTGCATCTACCTCAACAAAGTTACATCAACGTAGCCAAATGATGCTTTATCAGACATATAACGAGTTGACTCTAGAAGAGAGGACCTATTTTAAGATAGGCACATATCACTTCTTCCCAACTTAATGACTCAATAGAATTTCAACTTACGTGGCCAAGGGAAGTGCAATATTAATGGGCAAATACATTGCCAATCTTCTGCAATTATATTGCATGAAAATTCAAAGGTGGCTTGAAGAAAAGAAGATAAGGAAGCCAATACTTCTATTTTCTTTCTTGATTAGGAAGCTATGTAAGTGTGCTAGAATCCTGAGATACACAAATGACATTCCTAGGAGGACTCATAATGCTTCTTTTACTAAATTACTTAAACATGAAGCATTAAGAAAGGATGTTGTTGAAGAATAATAAATAGAAAATGAGATAGAACTGGAAAAAGAAATAGAGCAAGTGCTTGAGTAGCAGCGTGAGCCACAAGTTCCACCACCACTACCACAAGATTACCATCCTACGATGAGCCATCTACAAAGAACTGATGAAACTCTTAGATGGGAAAGTAGGGATGAATCAAACCTCTTCTGAGTTATTAATGATGCTATGTAGCCCATAGTTTCTATTGATTCAACAAAGGACTAGATTTTGTTACAATTAAGAGGAGAATCCTAATGGTCATGACAAATTCTTGGTAATGTTGCATCTTTTTCAGATGTGCTTGAAATAGAAGAAGATGTCACAGTAGTGGTCATGCAGTATCAAGATGTAGCAGGTGTAGCAAAGGTGATAATAGATCATATCAAAGAATATTTTAATGTGTTTGTTGTACCCCCAATGGACTTGACTAGGAATAGAGGTGCACAAATGCTTGCTGGGACTTCAATGACTCCTACAGCCCATGAGGACATTCTTGATAGATTGCTATAGAAAAGATAAGTAATGGCAACCCTTTTTGACATCCCTAATGATGTCATTGTAGTGTAATTGAACCTCATTGCCATAGAAGAAAAGCTATTCATGGTTGAGACTAAAGTAGAACATGCATAAATGGAAGTGCATCGATTGCAACAAGAGTTGGTTGCCCTGAGAGTTGAAAGATGGGACATTGCTTGATTTGTTGCACATGACTAACTGGAGTAATTTTGAACAAAGTAGTTGAACCAATTAATTGAACAAAATAATGTTGCTAAGAAAGAGAAGGAGAAGGTGGTCTAGAATGCCTCAGCTGCTAAAGCTCAAGCATATGCCCATGCAAAGACATTGACCGTTGTACAAGAAGAAAATAAAAAACTTACTATGAATAATGCAAGGTTGACCATTGTAGAAAAACAAAAGAACATATTGGAAAAAAGTGTCCATTAGTTAAGAGAACAACTGGTGAGGGTCAATGAAGACATCAACATATTGACTAAAGAAAATTAAACCCTCTCAATGGAGGAGGTTCGTGCAATTCATAAAAGATCTACAATCAAAACAAGTGCTTGGAAAAATGAGGCCAAGAAACACAAGAAGTTGAAGGAGCACTTCCAAGACTAGGCTAGCATGTATAAGTAGATTAATGAAAAGGAAATCCAAATGGAAAAAGCCTACATTGGATCCATATTAATGCAAAATGCTGATTGGCAGCCCATCTTGGATAGTTATGCACTGGTCCACCAAGCAGAAGTAAAGAATAAAGACCTAAAGATTAAGGACTTAAAGAAATACATGGCATTGGCTAACCTTCGATAGGCCAACCTTGCCATGTTAATAGCAGGTTAGCCTAGAAACGAACTAGAGTAGCAAGTAGCAACCACCTATGCATTATATGATAAAGATTTTGTAGATAGAAAAAATGCTTTACAAAAACTTCACATGGAAAACTCAGAATTGGAGGTGATTAAGGTCCACTACCATGAATAGAAAGATGTAGCCTCAAACTTGGCCAAGAGATTAATAGATTACCAGTAAAAAGCAAAGGCTATGACCTTTGAGAAGGAACGACAACAGTTTGTGGCTTGGTACGTGAAAGTAAACAAAATGTTCCCACAGCTACTGTGTCCATGGGATGTACTAGCTCTAGCACACATCAATTCATCAACCTAGACAATACATGATGCAAGGATGAAGGAAGAAAAGTTGTAGGTTCTCTTAAACCACTACAAATTTCAAAAGCCTAGCGACAAAGGGAAGAGATCGATGAAAGAGCCATCACCTCTAGGAACTATATGAGCTTTCCCAATTTTGTATCTTGTAATGTTTTGTCCATGTTTTTTTGTAAAAAACCACTATGACATGTAAAAGTAAATTTGTGTGTATAGTCCAGTCAGTTAATAATCCCATACCTTCCCAATATTTTGGAAAGAGCTTTCTCCTCATTTTAACTCAAGGATGAGTTTTCATTCGGTCATGGGGGTATGATGAGTCATGTTTTGCATGACTTCGATATTAGGGCTGCGATGTTGGGTATCCAATATCGTGGCATAACCTTTGATGTTGGGCATCTAATATATTCCCTTGCATGCTAGCCTATAAATACCATGCTTGGGTGCATAGTTGGGATATAGATTGTTGATATATTTTAGATAGTTTTTCATAGATTTTTGATTTCAAGTTCTATTGTTTCCAGTGCATGCTTGCAGTGTGATGTTAAGTGATTGTACAATGTCCTTATTCGAGTGTGACATACTTGGATGCATTACATGATTAGCAATAAATATTGAGATTACTTTCATAAATATTGTTTAATCATTTACTATTTTTCTTAGTTAATGTTTTCATTTATTTCTCTTTATTATTCCTGTCATTAAGAAGAATGAGAATGACTAATTAGGAGCGCTTAAGTGTAAGTACTTGGTAGCCCAACAATGTATCGTTTAGTACACCCAGTGATGTACGCTTGGTAATTCCAACAATAGTTACACAAAGTCCAAGGCATGTATGGACAATTAGGAATGGATGCTCATCGCACATAGGCTAGTTTATACTTTACTTTTCACTATTAATTATCTTAATTAATCAATCTCTTTATTATCATTAGGGGTAGAATAAGGCCAAACAACATCAATTATCATATGCCTTACTTTGGACTAAATCATACATGATGAAGCTACCACTAGTCCAAGTGGGAAGATAGCAAATTATGATCAAGACATAACAATCTAGATGCATAACTAGTCCCATCCATGGAATTTGACCGAAGCGTGTGTGAATGCTTGTGAGTCATATGATTGGGTGTAGGGGGCACCTCATTGCTCATTAATATACCTCAGTAAGAGATAAACTATACAATTTGCAACCTACTAACTCTAAGTGAGAAAACAATGATCATAAAGAAAACATTAATAACTAGTATACTTACATTATCCATCCATGGATTACGATCATGTCACATGTGAACACTCGTGACTTATATGATTGAGTGTTGGAATATCAAATTGCTCATCATTAGCACTGTTGCCAAGATTATGTTAATGTTTGCTAAGTAATTGATTTTACAAAGTTCATTGTATCAAGCATCACAAAGTATATTTTCATACTCAAAATAAATTTCTATAAGTATACACTTAGTGTCAAAACACTTAACATGGCTTCTACAACTAAGGAAAAATCTTCATCTGTTATTGAATTCTATGAAAGTTATGACAAGAATTATAATGAAGAAGAATGAAGTGTACTGATGTAGACCAGAACTTCCTATGCTCATACTGATCCATATTATCCTAACTTTACATTTTATTTCACTAGGATGAACAACTCAAATGAAAATATTTATAGGGCAAAGTTGTCTTGTCATGGAAATGTCCAACATCATCAATGCTTCAAGCATCCCTTATGAGGTCAAACCTTGGTCATAAGTAAGAAGGATATCACATCATCAGATACATGACCAGACCATACTAGTCAATAGAGGCTCAGGTAAGAAGGAATGCCATCATGAAGGTAGTGCATGAACATGAAAAAGGAAAGAAAGGACCTCAAATCATTATCCTGGAAGAAAAAGAACATGTTGTATTTTAAATGAAGAATTTTTATCAAACTTATGGGTCTCATTCTCAAATACCAATCGTCTACATTGAAGATTCCATTAAAATAAAATTTAACTCAGCTCTTATAGAAACCCTTGGAAGAGATAAGGGAGACTCCAGATTTAGGAGAAACTTAAGGTCTTTGACCTCCACTAAATCTAAAGGTGATGAATCAAGACATCACAAGAGGAGAACCAACTAGCATCATTATCCAACTCCTTCATCTTCTTACTTATAATTATCTACAGATTCTAGCAAGAGAGAATGTAGACTAAGGGATCATGATGAGGAAAGATAAAGAGACCATGAAAGACATGCATATAGAAGAAGGCATCTTAATGAAGAAGAAGATAACTATGATGAACGAAGAGAAAGGATCAAACATGAGAAAAGAGAACATCATGAGCATCATCAACATTGAAGGGGTCATCACTACAACAAAGCTTATGAACCCAAAGACTATGAAGAACCCCTATTAGCCACTTAAAACATGATCATCATCAAGGAAGCTATGTATATTCCTACTAGACATGTAAGGAATAGTTGTATCAAGTGACTAGACATGAACAACATTCCATAATTTAAAAGTGGATACAATGCCAATACACAACACCATCTCCAAGCCTTCCATGATGCTTGTGTCCTACAAAATACAAAAAATGATTAGAAGAAGTTAAAGTTGTTTCCTAGAACACTTATAAAGGGAGTAGAGAGCTGGAATAGGCCCGTAGAATTGGAATCAATTTGAGGATGGAGTACCATGTTAGAACTCTTCAATAAAAAGTATCAAACTTATTCTAGAGTGTCCAATCTAAGAAAGAAAATCCAAGGATGGAAACAAGAGATACATGAATCTATTGATGTAGCAATGGGTAGGTATTGTTCATTATTGAATAGTTTCCAAGCCATAGATTTTCTCAAAGGGAATAACTCTAATATATTATCAATGGGCTAAGAAATTAAAAAAAAAAGAGAAATCCTTGGGGTATATGCCTAAGGTATACTATCTAAAATGATGGCTCATTGAGTTTAAAAAGTCATTGATGAAGTAATGAAAGAAGAAGGGGAGTTAAAAGAGTGTAATAGAGATTCAATAATAAGGAAAAGGGATATAAGAATATGTGAATCACAAGAAGAATAAATCTTGGAATATACAATCCAATGGAAGACTCTACCAATCCAGAAACCGATTAATAACATTGCAACAAGGGTATAGAAAATGTGTAATTTAGTAGATGAAAAGTTTGATACAACACTAAAGATAGTAGAATAAAGACTAAAAAAGTCTTAAATAAAAGAAGAGATAAGAAGAAGAGTGAAACAATGGATGTGAAAGCTACAAGAATAAAGGAAAATTTGCTATAATAGAGAAAATAATAGACTCTAGTTTGAGAGATGATGAATGATTTAAAATTTGCCAATATGAACATCTTAAGGGATGTTGCCCTATTATGGTCCACTTACAAGAGTCCAAGGCATATGTACTCAATTTGAAATTCATCAAGAAACAAATGCTCAAACAATTGAGTTATCCACAAAGTAATTTTAGATAGCCCTACCAGTATTTGTACTATGTAAGCAAGGCTTATTCTCAATCGCAAGAGCAATACTAGCAATAGTGAAAATAACCATAACCATGGGAAATGTTAACACCAAGGCAATATTATCATGCAAGAAATTAGATCTCTATGAATACTACATCCAATGTCCAATCTCTCCTAGAAATACTTCTATCCATGCTTTCTCTCCCTAGTATCCTTCAGAGTACTATAGATGCCTTATCAGAGTACTAGAGATCCCCTACCTTATGCATGGATCCAAATTATTACATATCCTACTAAGGATTTAGTTCCTCATTTCAACCTCCTAATTTATTATCACCAAAAATTGCCATTAGTCATGCAAGGAGAATTGCCAACACAACCTCAACAGAAAAATGGTACTAGGACAGTGAGTATACAGAGAGAGGATCATACCAGCAATACTAAAGGTAAATCTAGGAAACACTCTTCCTTCAGTACAAGTCCAAAAAGGCTGGTAGAGCATAGACTTCATTGAATCCTATTTCTTCTATGACAGATCATCCTACAAATACCATGCTTCCACAACAATCAAATCAAAAACTTATAACTGTCATACTAACTGATATAGTATCCAACTAGATAAAAGCAAGAACTCTTCATAAGAAAGGAATAGATCTTGAAAGTCCTCTAATTTATTTATAAATTACTAGAAATTCATCATGGAGATCTCTACTAGACTCAGGTTCTCAAGTTAACTTGATATCTCAAGAAATATGTAAGGCATGAAACCTATTGCCATTAAAGAAGTGTAACATAAAACTAGAGCTTTCAAATCAATCAGTCACCAATCCTTTGGGATAGATAGAAGATGTAGTGATCACTATTAATGGGTAATTTTATCTAGTAGATTTTTTAGTAATTGATGTGAAGAATGATGACAAAGATGTTTATATCATTATTGGGAGAGCATGGCTTAGTATAATTTATGCTAAGTTAGGAGTGAGAGATATATCCTTGGAAATTTCCAAGGAAGCTGAGGAAGGAGCCATATAGATGTAAAAAATTCCATGCATTACTTATGATGAAGAAGGGTGCAGTTGTGGATTGAAAGTTCAAATAGT
The DNA here is from genome assembly GCA_015680685.1 of Gnetum montanum. NCBI lineage: Eukaryota > Viridiplantae > Streptophyta > Gnetopsida > Gnetales > Gnetaceae > Gnetum > Gnetum montanum. Next base: position 392,817 of record MNCI01018878.1, on the reverse strand, counting down.
CAACACAATCCTTACACCAGTCCACAACAAATGTGGAAAAAAAAAATATGTATACACAAAGAAAAAATGGCCATTGAATCAAAAGATACCTAGTGGTTAAGAAATGAGAACATGAAATTGCCTAGAATATGCATGGAGACATCTCATCCACTTTTCAATTGCTAACCTAAGAAAATGATCTAAATTGAGAACTTACAAAAGGAAATCCTAAACCATGATCATACATAAACAATAAGTAGTAAATTTGGAGACTCAAAACTTGAAATTAAGAAAGAACAAGAAAACATATCTAGACCATCTAATATGAAAAGATCATTTAGTCCAACAAGATATGTGTCTCCTAATGATCAAAATTTGATTATCATCAAAGTCACATGGTATTATGAATGAAAATCTAAATAACTAAGGATAATAAATAAAAAACCTAGAGTGTATGATCCTAGGGATCTAGGTTCCATTTTTTGAACACTCATTCATGAATTCAGTCATTGGGAAGGCACCTTATCTTGAATCAAGAATTTATAAGTGTATTTCAACCCTTTGGTTTTATAATTTTTTGATTTACAATTTTTTATTATACTTTTTATATTTCTTACCAATTTTTACATTCTTTTATACATTTTACATTTCTTAATAGTCTTTTATTCTTTAATATCATTCAAATTCTTATTATATTTTTCTATTCTTATATATTTTCCATTCTTCTAAAACTTCTACTATGTTTCATATACACATTTTTGATTTTTCTAATAAAGTGTAAACGACCAAAATAATATGTAGTCAAAATAATAAAAATCTCACTCTATGTTATCAAATACTTGAAGGACTCATTATATACATGCTAAGACCACATCATCCATCCACTCATTTCCAATAATAAGAGGAGCTTACCATGGACATAATAAAATTATTTTCATAATAAAACTAAAATAAGCTTGTGGTCATTATGCCTAGATAGAAAAGTGAAGAACCAAGTCAGAATGAAAAGGGCATGACATCAAGGGTACTTGTTGATTCTCTAAGATTGCCACTATAAGTCTTATCTCACTATTAAGTTGTATTATTTACTTAAGTTCTAAAAAGAATGGAAGTATGTCTAAAATAAGTGATGCCTTACCATGTCACTAGAAAGATATGTTACCCATGCCTAAAGGTAGTCCTTTGGTAAGGTTGACATAGTATTAACATAATAAATACCTAGAATAAAAATTTCTAGGGGTTCTACTAGAAAGACATGTTACCCATGTCTAAAGACACTCCTTTGTCTAATGGCCAAGTCTCCTTTAAAATAAAGTGTGTTATTAATAAATTTCTTCCTTGAACTTCATTACCAAGTATTAATACTCCTTGAAATTATGGTAATCTTGTAGTTATTTTTGAAGTGATATAATGCGATGTCATTGGTAATTGGTATGGATTTGGTTTGGATCTTGGACAAAATGGCTAATGATCATTTTAACAATGCATCACATATATAATTCATTATTCCTATTGTAGGACACCTCACGTCTCCTTCTTTGCAATCCTTACTACTCCCATTTTAGCTCACTATTATATGCAATCATAATTTGATGGTTGTAAATAATATAGTGTGATTTTATTATAAAGTCAATACTAGCATGTGTGTTTTTAAAAAATAGGTATGTTTTACATTCAACTACTTGAGTGCTTATGGACACTTGTATGTATGATTATACAAGGACAATAAGGGCTAGAGCCTACTTTGGGAAGGATTCACTTGTATAAGTCTTGTGATTCATACCTGATGATTAATTTCACATCATCTTATGCATTCAAAACACTCATATGATCATTGTTATTTTTCCTATAGACTCATCCTCAATCATATAATTAGCAATTTTGAACATCCATCTCCTATAAACTTAAGCAACTTACCTTACCCAAACTCTTTCTTTCATATAGGTTTAATAAAAAATTCTTATATTTTGAGCATCATCCATGATCAAGAACCCTGATGAGACACGATTCGCATAGGCCGCAATATCGCATACGCGATATCACGTCCGCCGAGATATCGCGTCTTCCCTACGATATCGCGTACGCGATATCGCAGTCCGCCGCCATATCTATAAATAAGACGTGGCTCTCCCTTGTATAAAAATTGGGAGTTAGAAGTAGTGAAGCTTTGGCAGTTTGATCTCTCCAGAGTTAGATTTTTTCCCGTGTCTGCCCGCAGTGTGGTGAATGTAATTGTACGGTGTCTTTATTCGAGTGTGTTGTACTTGGACACGCACATGACCAGCAATAAAGATCGAGATTACTTCATCATTGCAGCATTCACTTTGTTATTTATTTATCTATTATTTATTTAATGTTATTTACTATTTTCTCTCTCTCACCCTTAAACTCCTAGAACGCAGAACGAGTACAACTTGATTACGAGCATTTAAGTGTGACTACTTGGTAGCCCAGTGGTGTAGCTAGGATCTACGCTTGGTAACCCAATAGCATATCAGGGATCTACGCTTGGTAATCCCAGTGGCGTACCCAGGATCTATGCTTGGTAGTCCCAGTGGTAGTCGTGCACGAGGTCCAAGATGTGTACAGTTGATCAAGGAATCGGCTGCTCGTCGCACTTAGGCTAGATTAGATTTCCTTACCTTTTCCTCCTAGCTTAGTTTAGTTAATATTATTTTCCACTACCTTCAGGAGTAGCATAGATTAGGAACACATCATACTCCTCACTCTGGACTAAACCATACGTGACAAAGCTAATACTAGTCCAGGTGGGAAGACAGCGAACTGCAACCTAAGGCTAACTGTCTAGGTGCCATAACTAGTCCATCTGCGGAGTTCGACCGGATCGCACGTACACACTCGTATTCGTATGGTTGAGTGTAGGGGGACCTTGCCACTCATCAAACCCTTTGGACCATCTCTACATCTTCTAGACTATCCATTTTATCCATTAGAAATAGCACAAAATTTTGAAAATTTTCATAATGACATTGTAGATATGATGTATGAGAAATTGTGATATTGCATTGAAAATGTTCTAGGTACGATGTATCCTTGATAAAAATGTATATATATGCACAAGATGTTAACAATTTTTTTAGTTCCTTATTCAACACCTAGGAAGTTCATGTTGTTTCTCTAACCTCCAAACTTCCAAGAGCCATATCTTCCTTAATGTAACTTTGATTCAAGTCATTTTCATTTCCTATTACTCTTGAAGTGACCAACTTAGTCATGGGGGAGAGTACTGTACATAGTTGTGCAATTTGCATTAAATTTTTTTAATGCCTAGAAGAACAAAGAAAGTATAAGAATAATAAGGAATAATCATATTTTAAACTAAGAAGGGCTAATAAACTTAACAATACTTCCCAATTAATCATTGAAACGCATGATTAACAAGAAATTAGCAATTGTGATAGGTTATAAAGTGTAAAATGTTTTGTAAACATTAGGAAATTATTTAACTAAGGGTTTTTAGAATTTTTTTCTAACTCTATGATGAGTGGCGAGGTACCCCTACACTCAACCATACGAATACGAGCGTGTACGTGCGATCCGGTCGAACTCCGCAGATGGACTAGACAGTTAGCCTTAAGTCGCAGTTCGCTGTCTTCCCACCTGGACTAGTATTAGCTTTGTCACGTATGGTTTAGTCCAGAGTGAGGTGTATGATGTGTTCCTAATCTATGCTACTCCTGAAGGTAGTGGAAAATAATATTAACTAA
>MNCI01018878.1:369750-381437 GCA_015680685.1 Gnetum montanum | reverse complement strand
ACCAAGCGTAGATCCTAGCTACACCACTGGGCTACCAAGCAGTCACACTTAAATGCTCATAATCAAGTCGTACTCGTTCCGCGTTCTAGGAGTTTAAGGGTGAGAGAGAAAAAATAGTAAATAACATTAAATAAATAACAAAGTGAATGCTACAATGATGAAGTAATCTAGATCTTTATTGCTGGTCATGTTCATGTCCAAGTACGACACATTCAAATAAAGACACCGTACAATTACATTCACCACACTGCGGGCAGACACGGGAAAAATGCTAACTCTGGAGGGATCAAACTGCTAGAGCTTCGCTACTATCTAACTGGGATGTCAAATGAAGGAGATCCGCGTCTTATTTATAGATATGGTGACGGACTATGATATCGCGTACGCGATATCGTAGGGAAGATGCGATATCGCGGGGGATGCGATATCGTGGCTGACGCGATATCGCGGCCTATGCAAATCGCGTCTCATCACTCTATAATCTCAAGAAGAATTAAAAAGTAATATTAAGGATATGTTTTGATCAAACACAAGAACTCAAGAAATGGTTTTGAATAGTTATAGATTTTTATGAAATCCTTAGGTGATCATAAAAGAATTCTTTATGATTGCAAATGCCTCCTAAGAGGCTTGAAATAGAGGGACTATCACAATAAAATGGAAAGAGACCTAGAGATAAAGGACAAGTTAGAGAACAGACTTCACTTGTAGAGCAAGAGGCCTAATCCTATAGAATCCAACAACTAACACCTATGACAAGACAGTCTATAAGGTAGAAGATGAGGTACCACCTGCTCAAGAGCAAGGACAACACCTTGTATTGTTACACAAATGTCTTCTAACAATCCAAGAAAATTCTATCATGTCCATTATCATAGTGAAACTAAACATTAGACCATTCATGGAGTATGCTCATGCAAAAGTTTATGACCAACTCCAAGCCTCTTCTCTTTAGTCCATTATTTCATGTAATGACAAATGGTACCTAGGAGAAGTGTACCAATTTTGAAAGAACAAACAAGATGATGCTATAGTTAAGATAGAAGGAATCATAGTGTTAAATTCAATTGAGGCAATAGCTAAGGCACTTAATCTTTCAAATGTGGAGCTAACATTGCATAGATATTTGCATGATCAAACACAAAGGAAATGAAGCTATGGTTGTAAAGGACCTATGGAACCAATGAAAAGGAATATAGTGGATTGTCCATAACTGAAAAGATTACTTCAAAATTAGGACTGACCATCTCTTTCCAACCAAGAGACTAAATAGAATTTCCACCTATGCTACTAGGGAAATTCTTATGGGAAAATTCCAAGCTAACATGGATCATTTGTTATTCTTAGAGATCGAAAGAATATTTGAGGAGAAAAATATAAGGAAAATCACTCTATCATTCCCTTTCCTTATTAGAATATTATGTTGATAAATATAAATTTTGGGATATACTAATGATGTTCTTCATAGAGACCAGAATGCTTCTCATGCAAAAATTTCAAAAACCAGTCTTGTTGAAGAAGGATCCAGTAGAAAAACCAATAGGCACTAAAGAAGTAGTTGAGTCTACCCTAATAGGAAATGTTCTAGCCACAAGAATAGAGTAAGTAGGCCCTAGTGAATCAACACTAGTTGTCAATATACTAGGGCCAAGCACTTCTCTAGCAAAGTAGGATTATAGACCATCAATGAGCCATTTGCAAGAAATAGCCAAAATAATAATATTGGGAAGCAGAAAGGTCTTTAGTATATATAGAGTAAGAGATAATCCAAGTAAGCCTATAGTATCAATAGGACTTGCTAGTGGTTATATCTTATTACAAGTAGGAGAATATGAAGACGGGACATAACAAATATCCCTAAATGCTACATCCTTCAAGGAAATGCTAGAAATAGGATAAAAAGCCAAAGTAGTGATAATGTAACATCAAGATGTACCAGGACAAATCATGGAAGTATGATAAAAACATTGTGTCATGTAGCTACGATATCATATCTATGATATTATATCTACAATATTGTAGCTCTACATACATAACTGTAGATATGATATAGTGGACCATGGTCATGCCTATAAATACCAATCCACTATTGCATCAAAATAGCAACTTTTATTCAACCCTTAGCAAAATTCTTGTAGTTTGTTCTTATAACTTAGACTTAGAGTTAGAGTAAATGCTTGTAGTATGGTGAACTATAATTGTATGGAGTCTTTATTTGATTGGATTATTCTTGGACACAATTCATAACAGGTAATAAAGATTAGATTATTTTTCATCATTGCAGTAATTCACTTAGAAAAAATTTGCATAAGTTCTACTTTTCTATAATGTTTACTTTGTTTCAATCATTTACTTTTATTAAGTCATTTTACATTCCAAGGTCTTTTAGTAAGGTCGTATAGGTACAAATGGTTTCAAGCACAATTTGTAACTATTTGGTAACCTAGTAGTGAAATCACTTGGTAATCCTAGTAATGGTTACATTAGCCTAGGACATGTATTGCAAGCTAGGAACAGATACTTATCACCATAGGCTAGAATAGATTTACATTTTTATCACACATAGACTTAAAATTTACATTTAATCTTACTATATCAGCAGTTAGTTTTATTTTGAGCTAAATGACATCAACATATCATATACCTCACTAAGAGTTAAGCCATATGATTTACAGCCCACTAACTCTAAGTGAGAAGATAATGATCACGAATAGAACATCAACTACCACTATGCTTACATTGTTCATCCACGGATTCTAATTATCTCACATGTGAACACTAATGGCTTGTATGACTAAGTGTTGGAATACCCAACTACTCATCAAGTGGTCTCAATTAAGAGCATCAGTTTTAGTCCAAATGAAACAAAAGTAATAAAATCATGAAGAAAGCCCTCATAAAGGAGGTTTGTTCAATCAAGATTGGTAATAATCTTATGATAAAGAAAGTTCTTCTTATATAAAAATTGACAAACCAAGGTTGATAACAATCTTATGATTTCCTTTTAAAGGAGGATTGATGAAGAAAGGTTGGCAACAATCTTGTTAATGATGAATCAAGGTTGGCAATAAACTTGATGATGAAGAAATTACCTCCTAAAGGAAGATTAGTCAAATAATTTTAGCATGAAGAAAATACCTTCACAATAATAAAGATAGGGTCTTTCAAAAATTTATGAAGCATAAAGACCATGAAGATTACACTTCCTATTGTCCCTTTAAAAAGGGATTGTTGGAAATTAGAGTGCAAGGAAAGTATTAAAGACATTTTTCATTCTAAGGAAAAAGTCTTAAAATTGTTAGTTGATGATTTTTTGTTAAAATTGAATGAATTATGATGTAAAATGGACCTAAAAATCTAAGATTTTTTTATTTAAAAAAAATAAAAAATGGTATTTAATAAAAAAATATAACTCTTTTTTTCCACAATTGCCCCTTGAAATTCCAAAATTTAAAATAAAGGAATAAGGGAAACTTTTGCCAAATATGTATTATGCTCCTAAGCCATTCCTATAAATTGGAGGTAATTTCTCTCTTTTGTATAGCATAAGGAACAATGATGAAATTATTATAATGAAATTTCGAAGATGAAAAATGTTGTGACTTATTATTGATGATTTTAAAAAAATATTTTTGTCAATAATTTATTAGTGTCTCATCTTCATCACCTCACCATTGTCTTCATTACTTTCAACATTCTTTCTCTCATCATCACACTCTATCTCATCATTATCTTATTATTTCTATTAACATTTATTAATTTCAATATTCAAAAACAATCCTAGATGATTAGCACAAGTTAAATTAAAGATTGAATTTAAGTTTCATTTATTTAGGCAAAGAACTTTTAAAAATAAATTAGTTTAAAGAAGTTATACTTTGAGTCATCTTTGATTAAATAAATGATATTTAATTAATTTGGAATATTACAAGTAGATAGATCACAAATAGAGCTTTTCAACAAGCCTAGAAATAATTGAAAACTCATTTACATAATGAAAATATCATAGTTCTTTAAAAAAACTCTCTTTCTCATTAATAAGATGGTACTATTAATAAGATGAGTCAACATCTAGTAGAAGCAAAAAAATTTTTGATCTTCTAGTTTGTAATGAACTTGCTAGATTTTCTTAATCTTCATCATTTACTTTTACAAGATATCAAGGTAGCTTTTGCATTGATTTTCTTTTATGTTCTTATGAAGATAATGATTTTATTAAGAAATTGAAAATTGGAGAAGATTTAGTGGAATCTTACCATCATCATGTTGAGTTGCTGTTGCAAATTCCAATTATTTCTTAGATAACAAAAAAATAAGAATAGAAAAAAAAATGTTAATATAGAGTCACCCCACCAGTCAATAAGAAATATATCAATGCAACACATAACACATGGGCTCTTGAAAGATGACATCAGGAGCTTGAATAAATTTTGGTTACATTAGCTAAGAAAGTTATGCATTCACAATAACAAGATTTTTAGAAGACTTAGTTTGATACGCATTATGTGTAGGCTAGGCAAAATATTAAAAATGCAAATAAGAGTTACAAAAAAAGTTTAGTTAACTTATATGAATGCTTAATTAGAACCAAAAGAAGGAAATTTATTAGGGAATAATAAGAATCTTTTGCTTACACCATTAAAAAGGAACCTAGATAGTTTTGATAAGGTTTAGAATGGTTGTACAATGGGAAAGATAGTCATGTTATCAAAACTGTATCTCAAACAATGAATCTTCTTTTACATGTAGATGATGCTGCCTTGATCGTCACTACTACACAAGGTATGCAAAACATGTTGCAAATTTTAGAAAATTATTGTGATTCATATAGTCTTCAAGTGAATATTGATAAAACCAAGTTGATCATTTGGGGTACAAAAAATTGCTATTATAACTTCTATTTTGGAGGTACCAATATGCAAATAGTATATTCTCTTAAATATTTGGGTCTTATTTATACGAAGAATTACATGTCGTCATTAATATGATCTTCAAGTGAATGTAGATAAAACCAAATTGATGATTTAGGATACAAGAAATAACTATTATAACTTTCATTGTGGAGGTAGTATATTTTTTTAAATGTTTGGGTCTTATTTATATGAAGAATTATATGTGGAAAAGTGCATAAAAAATAACAGGAGGTTTCAAGGCTTTGTATGCTTTCAAAAAAAAGTACAAGGATTTAGGCCTTTAGGCTTGGAAGGTTAAAAAGTAATTTTTCTAGATTATCATTTATCCTACTGTATTATATAAATGTGTTGTTAGGGGACTTGGACTCAATGCTAAACTTTGGAAAGATATTGAAAGAGTATAAAAAAATTTTCTTCTTGATGAGTTAAATGTGAAGATGCAAACACATTCCTCAGTTATACAAATATAATTTATGACCTTTAGACGCAGAAGTCTTATACTAATTCATTACATATAGTCATAACTTGCACGTCTCAAGGTAAGACAAATTCTCTAAAGTAGTTCTTTAGGGGATGTAATAGTTGAGAAAATGGAATATCTCTTGAAAGTATGTGTAGCAAATCCTAAGCATATTTGCTTACTAGTCAAACAAAAGATTATAACATAGATGTGAGTTAATGTGAAAGGCAAGAGACAATTTTATTTACACTACATTAGATCTAATAAGTTAGATGCAGAAGCTCACTATCTCATAGATGCTATTACTATCAAGTATCGAAGTGCTATACGCAAGCTTTGCTTAAGTTCTCGTCATCTTAGAATTGTAGGTTGTGCAAATTAAAAGCCCTTGAAGATAAGTTACATGTGCTTCTTTTTTGTGGTATGACTACCCATTTGAGACAATGTTATAATGTTGCAACAACACCATGTATACTTTGTTTTTGATGCACCCATTGGTGCTTGGTCAATATGTAAATTCTATCTTTATTTTCTATAAAAATGTAATATCTGTCCAATAGATCTTATGGGTCTTCTAATGTAATAAAGCTTCTTTTCATTTTATTTTAAATAAAAAATTTAATTTTTTATAATACAATTATCTTGTTCAATGGTTAACCCTCTCTATTCTACATTAGTCTCAATTAGATTGCCCATATTATAAAAAAGAAAAGGCCTCAAAATAAAAGCTTCGATACTCCTCAAAAGTAATAGCTCCTTGTTGATTAACTGTTAAACATATTATCTATTTTCATCCATATTTTCAATATTTACTATGCTAACCTAGTATAGATCAATACAATTAAATCTCAAACTCATCTTAGTAATTATGGTCTTAGTAATTATTTTTAATTTGCCATGTTGAATATGCATAAAGATCATCATCTAGAGTGATCGTAAGGTGCTCATTTCTCATATTGCAAAACATGGGTCCAAGCCTAGACATAGTTACTAAAAGAGCTTAGGACCCTACATAGTGGATAAGCATTTAGCCTACATGTGTTGATTCTTTATGTTTAAACATGTAGAACTAATAGTGGGATAAGCATTAAGGCTCCATGTGATGATCCTTTGTGTTAAAACATGCATAGTTTTGGCGAGAGAGGCTAAATACTAGTTGGGTGGAATTTGTTACAAAAAATGAATAAATAATTACCACTGTAGGTAAAGATTTTATTTTTTAATAAGAATTATTATTGCTAACTACCAATCTAAAATTAAGGGCTAAAATTTTTATTATTTCATTAATTTAAAAAAGAAAAAGATTCTTTAGGAGCTAAGTAATAGACATATATGTTTTAAATCTATAGGTAACTTAGTTCTAAAGTTTCCAACAAACCAAACACAAGTCTATATATATCTCAAGCTAAAGAGAATACTAAGATGCATTGCATCGTATGTGAGGAATCAAATCCTTTTGTGTTATTCCCAAAGGTGACTTTGATAGCTGCTTAGACATTGTGATATTTATGAATTGTCCTTCCTTAATTCTAATTGTGATATATGTTTACCATTGGTTATACTCATTATATTAGCTATCATTGGCACAACATCATAGATGATGTGTACCATGCAAGTGTTTCCTTTTAGACATTTTAAAATTTTTATTAATTTAACATTGGTATAAATATGTCAAACCAATAGATATTTACAAAATACTTAGGTAATAATATTTGTAAAAAGATACTTCAACATAGGTTTTAACAAGTTGTCAAATCAACGACTTTTTACAAAATGCTTAAGTAGTAATATTTATTGTTATTATTTAGAATAATCATAAAGTACTACTTTTTTCAGGTTATTAAGGTGAGTGCCAAAACTCAACCACTCTAAAAGAGGTTCTTTGGTAATTGGCACAAAATTCTTTCATTCTTAGACCACATGATAAGACTTATCACCAACTTGCAAGTGTACAATCTTCACGCTAGGATGAGAATATTGAAAATACTTTTTAAAAATGGTCATTAATGTAGGAATTGGTAAAGGAGGATTAGAATATTGAAGTTTGTTTCTAGGTGGTAATACCTAGATTTGAGCTTGGATATAGTAACTTGAAAAGAGGTTAAGGGTATTTTTTAATATCATCTTTTATTACTTGGATAAAATTCTTACCATCTCTTAATCCTAAAATTCTTTTGATATTATCTTTAATTTTTTGGAACTTCTTGAAATTTTAAATTTAAAATAACAATGTACCATAATTTTAATCTCATTATTTTAAAATAAAAACAAAAATGTTTTCAAAAATTTAAATAATTGGTACCTCACTTGATCATTAGTTAAATTAGTCATAAGGTTTGACCTCCAATAAATAAAGTATGATTTTAATTTCCCCCTTTCGGTTTCCCATCAGTTCCTCACACATATGCACCTCTATTTCTGTAGTGAGGAGATGGCATAACAACATAGGTTGTTTATCTGGAAGAAGTGTTGTTTCCATTAAATAAATAAATAAATAAAATAAACAAAGAAAAATACAAAAGGTAAAAATCTATAATATAAAAACGCATCACTAATATAAAGTAGGATGTTCCCTTGGGAGGAAAGAAAGCAAAAGATCCGCATGCATGCTTAAATCATATTAAGTCATGATTTTATGCAGTGACCACTAATCAGCCCACAAAATAACTTGGGATCTGTTCCCTTTACCAAAAGATTTGGGGCCACCGCAACTTTTAACAACTTTCCATAAAAGAAATGGTCATACAATGATGTAAGACTTGGCTTTGAATGCAGTAAAAAGTGGTTGCGAATTTTTTTAGTATCTTGTTACTCTATAACCATTTCATCTTCTTGTAAAGTTTAATTTCTAGCAATTCTTAAACATTGTTGATGAGTGGCGAGGTACCCCTACAGTCAACCATACGAATACAAGCATTTCACGCACGATCTGGTTGAACTCCGCAGATGGGCTAGTTGTGGTATCTAGACAGTTACTCGTAGATCGTAGTTCATTGTCTTCCCACCTAGACTAGTATTAGCTTTGTCATGTATGGTTTAGTCCAGAGTGAGGTGTATGATGTGTTCCTATACTAAAGCTACTCCTGGGCATGATGGGAAATAATATTAACTAAGCTAGGAGAGAGAGAGGGTGAGAGAGAATCTAAACTAGCCCTAGTGCAATGAGCATCTGTTCCTTAATCACCGTACACATCTTGGACCTCGTGTACGACTACCACTAGGATTACCAAGCGCATGGCCTAGGTACGCTACTGGGTTACCAAGTAGCCACACTTAAATGCTCGTGATTAAGTCGTACTCATTCCACGTTACTAGGAGATAAGGGTAGAGAGATATTAACTAAGAAAGCAATAAATAACAATAATAATTAAATAATTAAGCTAAGTGGATGCTGCAATGATGAAGTAATCTCGATCTTTATTTTCGATCATGTGCATGTCCAAGTACGTCACACTCGAATAAGGATGTCATACAATTACAATCATCACACTGCGGACATGCACTGGGAGAAAGGGTTGAGAGGAAAAACTGATAAAAAGTCTCTACCTTAATACTAAAACTAAAAATTGAAAACTTCCCTTATCTACCTACCTCTTATTTATAGATGAGGAGACAGGCTACGATATCGCATCTAGGCTGTGATATCGCGTTGCCTATGATATCATGTACGTGATATCATAGCCAACAATTCATGACTCAACATACCCCCACGACTGAATGAAAACTTGTCCTCGAGTTAAAGTGAGAACAAGCTCTATTAATTACATACTATTTAGGTATGGGATTATTGACTGACTAGAATGGATTCATGCCACAGTGTGGAATCAAAACAAAATTGAGACACAACACAAAGAACTTAAAAGAAAATACTATAACCATAAGATTGGGTTGAACTCATGTAGTTCCTAGTGGCAGTGGCTCCTCCATGGGTGTCTTTCCCTTGTCTTATGCTCCAGGTCTTAGGATTTGATGGCCTTGAAGTATGGCTTGGAGTTTCTCCTCTTGTAAGGCCTTGAGTGCCTTGGCATGCACATAAGTTTGCGCTTGTGCCATAGAGGCATCCTAGTCAGCCTTCTCTTTTTCTTTCACCACCTTTTTATTCTCCGTCAACAGTTTATTAAGTTGCTTAGTTCTAAAAGTGTCCAACTAGTTCTGAGCAACCTTTGGCCTTGTATTCGGAAGGTTTAATACTTCCAAAATGGTTTGAATAGAGAAATCAATAGTCACACCACAAATGTTCACCGTGGTGCCTTGTTCTCTGTTGTGCCAAAATTAGTACGTTTCCCTTAAGTACCAGGAACCACTTTCAGAGAGGGTAGGCCATAATGGGGACCCATTGAAGTGATCCCTAACAGCCTCCGGAGCAAATTCTGCAAAAGGTCCAAAGATTAATTTTGTGATCACTACAGTAAATATGGACCTTTCATGGATGGCCTGAATACAATTATGGGGCAACGAGAGATGTCGTCCCTGTTCAGATGCTACAGCAACTCCTCCTTCCACCTACCTTGATTGTACAATAGCAGGGTCTTCTTGGTGGATACTAAATGATTGTCCCTCCTACTCTACATGTTGTTCGGCAAGAACTATCCTTCACCTCTTCTAGGTTGCTTGTTCCCACCTTGAGCAAGACCTTCCTATTGTCTGCGTTTTGGGGCCATCTGCAATCACACAGGGCCAATCATTAGTAAGGTTATTACCAAAGTTAGGTTATACCTTACTGCTTGCCTTAATGAATTTGCTTATTAGGAGAAAATGTCCTCGAAAGATTATAATATTGAATCCTCTTTGCTTAGGTGGTTTCCAAATATAATTTCTTGGTATAACTAAGGAGATGGAATTGTGTTTGGCTCATTTATCCTTAATTTTATAATTAATTACCCTTAATAATTTCCTTCCAGCGATGATGAATTTCAAAAACTTTATGCGCTATTTGGCATGTGCCCCTCCCCCATGACTAAGCTGAACACTCTGAGTTCAAGTAGGTTCAAATGGAATGAAAATCGGAGCACTAGCAAGCGAGTTATGGATATGAAAGAAAGGGACATGAAATCATGATTCATAGAGAGAAATTTGAAAAACTTCCCCCACGTGAAAAGTTGTAAATGATGTTCATTAGCACGGGGGATCACGTATATATATATTTTTGGGATGTGATAGCGCGGATGTGATATCGCGTTGGCCGCAATATCGCAGCCGATCGATGTTAGGGCACTTTATAGAATGTACCAAATTTTTTAATATTTTTTTGAAATTAATTGATGTAAAATAAGGACATCTAGATGAGTTTTAAAGGGTTCTAGGGTAATTCAACTAGTTCTAAAGGCACAAAAATTATGATGGTGTGGAATTTATCAATAAGGACCTCGGATGGTAAAGGGGAGAAAAAGGCTATGTGATGGTTCATAGGAAAGTTTGAATCAAAGGGATAGTAATAAGGGAAATAATATTGTTGAAAATACTCTAAGGGTAATAGATGGTGTGCAGAAGATGTTATGAGTGCAAATTACAAAAATTACGCAAGTGAATCCTCCCCAAAGCAGGTTCCAACCTATAATGCCCTTGCATAACCACACTTAAAAATGTCCGTAGGCACTAGAAGGGTTAAATGTAATCCACATTGGTTCCACAAAACACACACATGTAAGTATCACCAGAATGAGGTAAGAATTCTACACTATACAAGACACGAGTTACAATTACATGAACAGCGAGATGAGACGGACTATAGAAGGGATTGTAGAGATTGGGACATGAGGTAACTAACCTAGGGCACAACAAATCCTACGTGTAAAGCATGATTAATGTGTCATTAACTCGTTGTTCCAAGATCAGGGCAAAGTCCATTCCTCTGATCAGTGACACTGCATTGTTTCATCCCATGATGAGCAACTATGAGAGTATCATTACATACAAGGCATACGATCACTTGGCATTTTGTTCAAGGGAGGAGTCATTTTTTGCTTTATGGCACTTTCTTTGTTTTTATGTTTTTTTTAAAGGCTGAATCCAGAGAAGCCGCCAACCTTCAGGCATGGGTGCATGTCTTTCCAGTGGATCCCCCTAGAATAGCATTGGATTTTTGAGTGCCTTTTGATTAGTCTTACTCCCATTTTTCCTTAAATCTACAAGGATTTTAGTACAACCACGTTGCGTGATAATGCTCATAGATGTCACCAAAGAGAATCCGCAAGTCCCCCTGATGTCACATCCTAATCATTTCCTCTTGGTCCATCCTTCTTCATTCTGGGTACAATGAACACAAAATTAATTTTAAGTTTTAAAAATGTCAAGAATATCACTGTACCCTCGAA
>MNCI01018878.1:323674-369710 GCA_015680685.1 Gnetum montanum | reverse complement strand
ATGAAAAATATTTATTAATCTTGCTTGTTATTAAAATGGGGAATATCCCCCATAACTAAATGGTTGAGCATGGAAAGGATTAATAAATGAAAGATGAGCATCCTTGCATGTTGGAAATATCGAAACTTGATCATACTTACCCCACTGGGGTTCACACACCTGATTATAGTAAGCATAGTGGGGCAATTTATAAGATGTGGTTCCCAAGTAAAGAGTTGACCCACTATGATACTTCAAACCGTAAAATGGCATGCAAGGGTTGGGATGTCACTCTCCATGGCTGTATTCATTGGGCCGTATGGTTTTTGGAGTGTTAATTAGTGGTCCTAATGAGGTGACATGAGGCGTTGGGTTCGAGGAGAAGGATGCACCACAGTGTTGGACTTGTGCTAAGTTGGAGAATGTAGTGGCCTTGGAACTGTGTTGTCCCTTCCTAAGATCATGTCTAAAGAAGGGACACCTTTGATGTTGAGGAGGTCTCTCACTGCTGCTGGAAATAGTAGCATAAGTAATGTTTGTGGGTTGTTACTGTGGTGCAGACACTTTAGGAATAGTTGGTGACAATGCAAAAGGATGGAAAGGATGAGAATGTTGAAATTTAGGAGAAGTGTAAGGTACACAAGGCGATGGTTGTGTTGAGGACATGGGCTGATAAAATTGAGGAGAATGATAATGTGGGGAGATAGAGTATGTTGACCCAGTTGGGGAAACAGGATGTTGGACTAGATAAGCATTTGGATTTGGATGATATGAAGGGTGTCTCTAGTTTAGTGATGGCTTCCCCCATGACTAGGATTGTTGCCACTGTGATCGAACACAGTATCTCTGTATGAACTTTAGGTGTAACGTGCTTCCCCAATGCTCATATAAATGTAACAAGATTGGGAATTGGCCCTTGGGGTGATCATACATGCAAATGTTGCATTCATACGTGTGATTGACAGTTGAGCTATTATTTTCTTCATCCCTTTTTTCCAATTTTCTAATGACATTTTTTCCTGCTTCTCGGGTTGTCAAAACTCTATCTCCAATAATATTGATATATTCTCCATACTTTTTATGCATCCATTCTAGCATCTTATTGATCTTTGCCTCGATTTCCTCTAATGATTGTTGTATTGGAAAAGATGGTTCTTCCTCCTTGAGATAGGTTAGTTTCTCCTTTTTATGATTATGGACCTCTGTTACGTTGAGATTTTGGTCCCGTTGATGTTTTTCAACACTCTCCCATCTAGCCATTTCTCTTTCTTCTTTTGCTACCCGCTTAATAAGCTCTTAGAATTGTTGGGTTTGTAGTTCGTATAGTTGACCTTGGGCATACATCCCTAGGGTCTCTCTTGTTTCATCATGGAGCCCATCAATAATATAGTACATTAGCCTTTCCTTGGAGAACTCATGGCCTGGACAGTTATTTGACAATGCATAATATCTTTCTAAGGCCATGTCCAAGGGTTCATGTTGTGCTTGTTTCCACTCTTGAATTTGTTTCCTCAAGGCTGACACTCTTGCGTAAGTTTGATATCTTTCATTAAAGATTTCTACCATTGTTGGGCAATGTTGTATTAAATTTGGTTTTAACGATCTATACCATACTTTTGCTTGGCCAACGAGTGTCATAGGAAAGAGCTTGAGTTTTTGCCAACTGTTATCAATGTTGTTCCATGCATAGGCATCATAGAAGACTTGTAAATGTTGCTGTAGATCTAAGTCATAGCCTCCTAAGAAATTGGGAAAGTTTTTTAAATTGAGCTTGGGTAGGCAGCTCTCTTTAGGATGCCTACGGGAGATTCGAACAACCTCTTGTATTTGCGTTAGGCTTGTAGTGGCCAATAGGGGTTCATCGTCATCGAGTAAGTTATGATTTCATGCATTGGGACAATTTTGCCTTCGTTTATGTTTATAAGAAATCCCCACCTTAGATTGCGTACTCCAATCTTCATTGTCATAAAATTCGTTGGTTCTCCAATGAATTGCCTCACTAGATGCGGCGTTATCGTAGTCTTATAGGAGAGGCATGGTTGTGAAATTGTGTGTGAATTTGTATGTGACTTTTTGCAATTATTTCTTCCTAAAAGATATATCGTTAATTCCTATAGAGTGACCTTGTATGATATAACTAATCTAGATAACTAGCACCATCCCTGGCAATGACGCCAATGATGAGTGGTGAGGTACCCCTACACTCAACCATACGAATACGAGCATTTCATGCACGATCTAGTCGAACTCCGCAGATGGGCTAGTTATGGTATCTAGATAGTTACTCATAGATCATAATTCACTGTCTTCCCACCTGGACTAGTATTAGCTTTGTCACGTATGGTTTAGTCCAGAGTGAGGTGTATGATGTGTTCCTACACTAATGCTACTCCTAGGTATGATGGGAAATAATATTAACTAAGCTAGGAGAGAGAGAGGGTGAGAGAGAATCTAAACTAGCCCTAGTACAATGAGCATCTATTCCTTAATCATTCATACACATCTTGGACCTTGTGTATGAATACCACTAGGATTACCAAGCGCATGGCCTAGGTATGCTACTGGGTTACCAAGTAGCCACACTTAAATGCTCGTGATTAAGTCGTACTCATTCCACGTTACTAGGAGATAAGGGTAGAGAGATATTAACTAAGAAAGCAATACATAACAATAATAATTAAATAATTAAGCTAAGTTGATGCTGTAATGATGAAGTAATCTTGATCTTTATTTCCAGTCATGTGCTTGTCCAAGTACGTCACACTCGAATAAGGATGTCATACAATTACAATCATCACACTGCAAGCATGCACTGGGAGAAAGGGTTGAGAGGAAAAACTAACAAAAAGTCTCTACCTTAACACTAAAACTAAAAACTAAAAACTTCCCTTATTTTCCTACCTCTTATTTATAGATGAGAAGACAAGCTACGATATCGCATACGCGATATCGCATCACCTGTGATATCGCATACGCGATATCGCAGCCAATAATTCATGACTCATCAATTGTTCTCATGAAGGTTGCTCTCTTCAATCTTCAGCTTTCTCATCTTCATCAAGCTTTCAACACAGTTACTAATTAACATTATCTTCAACTCTCCAATAAGAGTTTTAATCAAGATCTACTCACTACTTCATATTTTCATCCTCCAAACATTTAATAATCATCAATGTTTTAATCATATAATCTCACTAAAATTTTAGTATTTAATTCCAAATAATGATAATACTGGTACGAGAGACAACGTTACTATGAGTTGCAATAAGGAAATACCAAAATGTCCTATCATCTTTAATGGGATCCAAGATTTCATCTTATGAAAAGATATGATGAAATACCTCCTCAAGGTAAATGATGTCTCGAAGGCAGTTGAACCAAAAGAAATACTTTTCAAAATAACTCCTAGTAAACAAGACAAAGATGAAAAAAATCCATTGATCAAAGATTTTTTGGAGGAAGAAAAATGGAAGAGCAAAGACTCCCTTGCAAGAATGATCATCATTTTTAATGTGTTAGAAATGATAGTTGGTAGTTTATGCTTCCTAAAGATAGCCAAACAAATATGGAATAGATTATGTTCATACCTTGGAAACTTAGAAAATCAACACACTAAGGAACTTCTATATAGAATATAATTTGATAAACTTGAAATCAAGAAAGAAGAATCCATTGAAGATTTTTTTACAATAATGTATAAATGCATTAAACACATTAATGAACTTGGATGTAGTATTTCTCAATACCAAAAGGTAAAAAAGGTTGTGGAAGCACTATAAAATGATTAGAGGTATAAAAAAATGATGATGAACTTCCTTCAAAACAAAGAGTTTAAACAATATACATTAGATAATTTAGTCTCACAAATTATAAATTTGGAAAGAATAAGACCATGTAATAATGAGAAAAATCAAGCATTTGTTGCCACTACTGGAAGATGAAGACTTAACAAATGTAGAGGAAGATTCAATAGAGCCAACTTTCAAGATGAGACTTTTCATAATAGTCAAAACACAATAGAGACTTCAACAAGAGACATAAGGGGAAGAGGCTTTACAATAGAAAGATAGAATCGTCAAAAATCGAGAAATTCACAATCTTACAATGCCATTCTAATATGCAAGTTTTGTAAGAAAAGAGGACATACTATAGAAACTTGTTCGGTCAAAATTAGCTTTGATGCAGTACAACTTCAAAATAAAATTCAAGAGGAAGCGTTAACTTCAACTTTAACACAAGAAGATAATCCAACTAACTACAAAGCTTTCAATTCAAGTAAAATAATTAAACAAATTTCATGGATTTTAGACAAAGGTTTTTCAAATCACATGACTTCACATAAATCGTACCTCTTCAACTATAAAGCCAACAATATTAGCAACATCAAAATGAGTAGGCGATTGCATTGTAAGACTATTCAACAATAAGGTCATAGCTATAACTAAATTATTTCATGTTTCAAATCTTTCAAATCCTTTGCTATCAATAGGACAAATGTCCAAGAGAGGAATTGATGTAATATACAGAAATAAAAGGCATATCATCACAAAACCTGATGAAGAGAAGATTATAAAGATCAAAACCTATAACAATTGAATACACTACATAGATTGTGATTATTTTAACTTGAAAGGAAATCTCATTAGCATCAACAATAATGTTTAAGAATCAAAAAGTCCAAAAATCCAAGTACTAATATTTGAAGATAAATAAAGGAAAATTATCACTAAAATGAGTTCAGAAAATCATTACTCATCCATTAACTCACAATGTTGGGACACACATCATATAATAACATTGAAAAGATGAAAACTTGAAAAATGCTATAGCTCTCCAAATCAGAAAAAATCTAAAGGAGAAACATTGAATTTTTATCCAATGAAAACAAATAAATGGTCCTTATACCATGGCTATGCAAAGAAAAGACAAATCCCTTGAACTACTTCACATTGATTTTATTGGTCCTATGCAAACCACATTAATAGGAGAAGAATATTTTACCTTTTTTCATGGTGGATGATTACTTCAAATTTACTTGGGCATACAACATGTTAACTAAAATTGAAGTTGTAAACAAATTTAAAGATTTCTATACCATCATACACAGCACCAAGAATCATACTACATTATATTAGACAAATCGACTAGAGGAATTTATCAACAAAAAATTGAAATTTTTTTTCAAAATAAGGAATTTTCCATCAAATAACATGTGGATATAATCCCAATCAAATAGAGTTGTAGAGAAAAAAAATAGAACCTTACATGACATGATGAGGTGTTTTCTTTAAAATGCATCATTACAAAACAAAGAGCAAGTCAATGACTATGGCAACCTACATCACCAACAGAATCATTAGTAGTAGCAACAAAGACAAGTTACCCTATGAATCATTTTACAAAAAGCTACCAAATATCAAGTACATGAAAACATTGGGATGTCATTACTAAAAATTCCAAAACAGTTTCTCAACAAGTTGGACAATAAAGGAAACAATGAATGTTTCTTGGCTATGACATAAAAACAAGTGGATACAAATACTATAACCAAAGCGAACACAAAAGTACTCATCTAGGATGTAGTATTTATTAAGAAATAATTTGGCATAAATGAGCTTTAGAAAAATAATGAAAAATAAAAATCCAAAATAAACCTAAGCCTTTGGTTCAAAGAGACCACCCTCAAGATCAAATGCTATATACAAATTTTGAAACAAGGACAACTAAATCTAATTCAATCTTGCCTACTCATCCCTTAGTCAACAACTAATCAACATACAAGAAGCATCTAAGATTAAAAGATGGAAGGAAGTCATGGACAAGGAATATGAAGTTATCATGAAGAACAACACTTGCAATATAGAAAAAGGAAAAAGATTATTGATTGCAAATGACTATACAAAACAAAATATAATAAAAAAGAGAAATTATTAAACACAAAATAATACTTGTTGTAAGAAGATTTAGATAAAAGAAACACATCGACTATGAAAAAATATTTGCATTTATAGTAATTTCATCAATTAAAGATTTAATTCATCATTCACCATTATTCATCAATATTCATCAACACTCATCTATTCAATATTCAACACTCCAACAATTTTCAACATCTATCATCAATTGATCATTAATGAGTGATGAGGTACCCCTACGCCCAACCATATGAATCACAAGCATTCACACATGAACCAGTCGAACTCCACAAATGAACTAATTGTGGTATCTAGATAGTTACACATTGATCACAGTTTGTTGTCTTCCCACCTGGACTAGTATTTGCTTTGTCACGTATGAGGTGTATGATGTTGTTCTAACTAATGTTACTCCTAGAGATAATGGAAAACAATCTTGATTAAGCTAACTGGCAATGGAAAATAAAATCCAAGCTAACCAAAGTGCGATGAGCATCCATCCTCAATCATCCATGAGCATCTTGGACCTTGTGTACTACTTCTGGGATTACCAAGCGTACATTACTTAGGCCTTACTAGAGAAGCTACTAGGTTACCAAGTAGTTACACTTAAATTTTCATGATTAAGTCATACTCAATCCACATTTAACAACAGGAATAGTAAATGACAATAAAGAAATATTAACTAAGAAAACTATAAATAACAACAATAACAATTAAACAAGTATATAATTAAACTAAGTGAATGCTAAAATGATGGAGTAATCTCGATCTTTATTGCTGGTCATGTGTGTGTCCAAGTATGTCACACTCAAATAAAGGTTTCGTACAATTATAATCATCACACTGCAGGCATGCACTTGGGAAAGAATTGAAAACTAATTGAAAATTGACAAAAAGACTCTACTGTATTACTTGACAAAAGATCCAAAACCAAAGACCCCCTTCATGTGTGCTCGAGTGCTATATTTATAGGCCGACACAGGAATCACAATATCATATATTCGATATCATTGCCCAGGCCACGATATTGCGTACCTGGTATCACGGATCCGATATCAGGGGTCCGATATCAAGGGTCTGATATCAGGACTCATCATACCCCATGACAGAATAAAAACTCGTCCTCAAGTCAAACAAAGTGAGGAACAAGTTCATTCAGTTACAAACAGTGGATAGGTATGGGATTATTGAATGACATGGATTATTTCATGCTGTAGTTGGGATTAAACAAAATTTGGACATAGACACAAAATACAAAACTTGTGGAACTCATGTGGTTTCTAGTGGTGGTGGCTCCTCCATTGGTGCCTTTCCTTTGTCTTGCGCTCCAGGCTTCTGAGATTAATACTATTGAAGAAGTGTCTGAAGTTTATCCTCTTCCATCTGAGGATCATAATCCATCCATGCTAATGTTCCAATGTTTGATGGAGTCGACACTTCCCACAGACACGGCAACTACGGGAACACTTGATTGGCCTTGACATACCATGCTGCAAATAGCCATCATTCCTCTTCATAGGCTCTGGCCTTGACCTCTCCACCTTTTTCTTGGCCAAATTGTGTAGTGATAGGAGTTTCTTGATGGATGCTGAATGATTATGCCTCCTTCTTTGCATGTTCTACATAAGGTCCTTGGCCTTTTCCTCCTCTTGGGTGTTTAACTACACCTTGAGAAGGTCCTCCTTGCTATCCTCTTTTAGGGGCCATCTGTAATCACACAAGGACCGATTGTTAGTAAGGTTGTTTAAAGAAATTTGGTTATCTTATACCTTACTCATTGCCTTTAAAAAATGTTTCATTCGTTGCTTAGTGTGATTCTAAAGTTAGAGATTTTTTAAGGAAGTTGCCCTAAAAGTTTAATGTCAGACCTAATCCATTTGGGTGACACATGAAAGGACATGTAATGGTTCTGAGAAATGCTAATAAAATGATGACAAAAGAAATAATAGATTTGGCAATGGAGTACTCAAAGGGTATAAAATGATGTGCTGGTGTGCAACAAGTACAAATTACAAAAGTCATGCAAGTGGATCCTCCCCAAAGCAGGTTCCAACCTATAATTCCCTTGTGTAATCACACCTTAAAATGTCCGTAGGCACTAGAAAGGTTAAATGCAACCTACACTTGTGCAACAAAACACACACATGTTAAGCACCACCTCTATGATGTATGAATTCTATGCCACACAAGACACAAGTTAGAAGTACTTGGATAGTAAGATGAGAGGAATCGTAGAAGGGATTGTAGAGATCAGGACATGAGGTAACCAACTCTTAGCACAATGAATCCTAAATGTTGTGTGTGATTAAAGTACCATTAGCCTTTTGCGCCAAGATTAAAACCAAGTCCATACCTCTGATCAGTGACATCGCATTGTTTCATCTCAATGATAGACAACCATAAGAGCATCACAACAGTAAAGCGTATGATCACTTAGCATTTTGCGCAAGGGAGGAGTGATTTGAATTTTTCTGCAGCACGTTTTTTTTATCTTTTCTTTGCTGTTTTTCTTCTTTCTTTTCTTTTTCTTCGTCTAGCCGCTTTGGCACTTTGTCTTTTCCAATGGTCATCTTCAGAAGCCACCAACCTTTAGGCATGGATGCATGTCTTTCCAGTGGAACCTCCCAGAATAGCATTGATTTCCTTTATTAAGTGCCTTTATTAAAACTCTTACTACCATTTTTCGTCAAATCTACAAGGATCTTAGTATAACCAATCTACATGATAGCACATACAAATGTCACCAGAGAGAATCCACAAGTCCCCTTGATGTCACACCCTTGCCATTCCCTCTTAGTCCATCACTTTTTACTCCAGGCATAATGAGTACAAAGTTACTTTAAATTTTAATGATGACAAGAATATCATCGTACCCAGAGTATAACCTTTTATTAATAGAATGAGTGGGTGGATGTTGTGGGCTCATTGTCCAAATAATTAGTCACTTGTGACTCGATAGCATAAAACAACACCTCAACCAACTAGTCACATGAGTATTTTATTTACGAATGAGATCATCCTCAAAAAGATAAAACAACAAATTGAAAGATGAAAAATTAGAAAAAAAAAATTATAAAACCAAAGAAAAAGAAAAATATTTACTAATTCTGCTTATTAGAATGGAAGGTGTTCCTCATGACTGAACCTTGTATCATGGAAAGAATTAATAAATGGAAAGTTTGGATCCATGCATATTAGAACTATTGGAGTCTAGTCATATCCAAACCACTAAGTGTCTTTTGGTGTGGTGGCAGGAATGTACCCATATTGGGGTTCACACACTTGATTAAAAGTAGGCATAGTGGGGCAGATTATGAGATGTGGTCATGTGATAAGAAGCTANTAGGCATAGTGGGGCAGATTATGAGATGTGGTCATGTGATAAGAAGTTGGCCCACTATGGCACCTGTGACTATAAGATGGTATGCAAGGATCAATATGTCTCATCTCATGATTATATTCATTGGGCCGCATGGTTGTAGGAGCATTAATTAATGACCTAGATGAGGTAATAAGAGTCATTGAGTTCGAGGAGGTAGATGCATCATAGTGCTGGGCTTGTGCTAAGTTGGAAGATGCAGTGGTTTCAAAACCATGTTGTCTCTTTCTACGATCATGCCTCAAGAAAGGATGCTATCAACGTTGTGGAGGACTCCCACTGCTGTTGACAATAGTAGCATAAGTGATGTTCGTTGGTTGATGCTGTGATGTAAAACATTCTGATACAACTGGTGGCAATGTAGAAGGAGGTGGAGGATGAGAATATTGAGAGTAAGGAGGAGTGTAAAGAACATGAGGTGGTAATCCCGTAGGAGAGGGCATGGGTTGATGATACTTGGGAGAATGATAACGACGAGGTGAAGTAGAGGATGTTGATCCAATTGGAGAAATAGGGTGTTGAACATGATAAGCACTTGGTTTCGGATGGTATGAAGGGTGTGGCCAGTTTGGCGATGGCCTCCCCCATGATTGGGGGTTTTGCCACTATAGTTGAGCATAGTACTAAGGCCAATAAGAATTTGCCCACGGATAATACGATGGCTTGTGGAATTGCCCATAAAGTTGTGGGATAGGAATGCACCCAACCATGTACTTCTGTATGAAATCTAGATGTAACATTCTTTCCCAACGCTCATGTAGATGTGACAAGATTGGGCATTGGCCTTTTGGGTGATTGTATAGGTAAACATCACATTGATACTTATGTTTTGCGGTTGAGCCCCTATCCTCATTTTCTTCAGCCCTTTTATCCAATTGTCGAATGGTGTTCTACCATGTTTCTAGGTGTGGTGATGAGTGGCGAGGTACCCCTACACTCAACCATACGAAACAAGTGTAGCACGTGTGATCTGGTCGAACTCTGCAGATGGACTAGTTGTGGCACCTACATAGCTATCCTTAGGTCGTAGTTCGTTGTCTTCCCACCTGGACTAGTATTTATCATTTGTCATGTATGGTTTAGTCCAGAGTGAGGTGTATGATGTGTTCTAACCTAATGCTACTCTTGAAGGTAGTGGAAAGTAATAATTAACTAATCTAAGCTAGGAGGAAAAGGGTAAGAAAATCTAATCTAGCCTAAGTGCGACGAGCAACCGATTCCTTGATCAACTGTACACATCTTGGACTTCATGCACGACTACCACTGGGACTACCAAGCATAGATCCTAGGTACACCACTGGGATTACCAAGATCAGATCCCTGATACGCCACTGGGTTACCAAGCGTAGATCCTAGCTACACCACTAGGCTACCAAGCAGTCACACTTAAATGCTCGTAATCAAGTCGTACTCGTTCCGCGTTCTAGGAGTTTAAGGGTGAGAGAGAGAAAAGTAAATAACATTAAATAAATAAAAGATAAATAAATAACAAAGTGAATGCTGCAATGATGAAGTAATCTCGATCTTTATTGCCAGTCATGTGCGTGTCCAAGTACGACACACATGAATAAAGACACCGTACAATTACATTCACCACACTGCAGGCAAATATGGGAAAAAATCTAACTCTGGAGGGATCAAACTGCCAGAGCTTCGCTACTCTGGAGGGAAAATAAATTGTTCCTCCTTTTTTTCACTCAAGGACAAGTTTTCATTTGGTTGTGGAGGTATGATGACTTGTTGCCATACACTTGCATTAATGGGATTCCATCGACATGTAGTTTGCTATGTTGATGAGTACGTGTCAACGTAGTGTCTTGTTTTACCTATAAATATATGCTCACCAACTACATTTATGGCATCCATTCATTAGTTTTTAGTTAAACTCTAACATTTTCATCTTCCCAGAGTTAGAATATTTTCTAAGTGGCCATAGTAGCATTGAGAAGTATACAGATCTTTATTTAGGCACTGATGTACCTGAGCACCTTGATGTGAATGGAAATAAAGATGATCTTTCTTCATAAACCTTGTAGCACATGGACTTAGCTTAATGTTTACTTAATGCATTTATTACTTATGTACTTTACTTTAATGCATTCACTTAATTAATTAATTTTTTGATAATTAAAGTACATAAGTATGATCATCTTGAGCATACAGTTAACACTTGGTAATCCTAATAGCGCTTAATGCTTGGTAACTTAGTAGAATTGTAATGTGTTTAGGATGTGTACAAAAAATGGGGATGAATGCTTATGTTAGGATTAGCTAAGAATTAGTTAGTTATTAGATTAATTAACCATTTAATTACTTTATTTCTTAGCACTTAGACAAATTAAACAAAAAACACAAAATGATAAAAATAAAATGCCTTAGTTACACTTAACTATACTTTTGCACTTCATAAGTGAACTAAGAAGACAAAAATCATGTCTATTAGGTTCATTACCTAGACCTAGTGTACTTACAGATCTAAAGTCTACAGAATTTGATTGGATTGCTTAGTGAACATTACTAATTTGGATGGTCATAGGGACTACTCTCTGCTCATCAATAGTGATTATATCTATAATTGTATGATCGCTATGTATTCTCTTTAGTAATGATTATGCTAGTGTTCTATAATATATGGTATGTACATGTGTTACTTACGCATGTGTAAGACTAATAGTTGATGTAGGTTATTTTGTATCCCATTCCTCTCCTCCAATGCAGCATTTGTTTACCATTTAACAAGGGAACTATAAAAGCTTCTCACTCAATTTTATGCTAACTTTTTTTAGTTATAGGTGGAAGCCATAGGGATGTAGGAAAGCATTAAGAGACATAGAGCAGAGGGAAAAAAATTCTAGGACTGGTTGATGTATATTTTCATGTACAATAGTATGGACTATTCATGTTTGTATGACCCTCACTATACTCTTATGTATATGATTATATTTATCTTTTGTATCTTGTGAAAGCAATATTGAGCTTTAGTTTGTGTAGAGATATACAATTTTATAAATTAAAAAGTATGCTTATTTTTAAATTTGGCATGGATTTTTATGAAATTTAATCTTTCTTAATATTTTATATTGAGTGGTTTATTCTTAATGCATTTTTATGCATCATTAGTTTATAGTTTATCATGCTTCCATTGTGTTGTTACTAGTGACCCTAAGCATCACTTCATCCTAGCCAGGAGTGGTAGGATAGGGTATTATAAGAACTTAGTATGATATAATGTGATATCATTGGTAAGTGATTGGACTTGGTTTAGAACCCTAATGGATAGGATAATGATCATTTAATCACATTAGTCAAGGTTCACACTAACCACTAAAATCTTTCAAAACTCAAATTCTCAATAACATCCATGTTATGTAAACAATAAGTTTTAAAAGATATAATGAAATAATGAATTTAGAATATGCTTAAAAATAGAAAGAAAATATTTTGAATATGTAGGAAAATAAAACTAAATTTTATTATAAGATATTAGACTTAAGATGCATGTTTAGGCATGATGAAGTTGAATATTTGAATTTAGACATTTTCAAAAACATGAATCCTGCTACTATTAGTTCTAATAGGGAAGGCATAGATCAATCTATTGAAGATCATATATAACAACTGATGAGTGGCAAGGTGCCCCTACACTCAACCATACGAATACGAGCGTAGCACGCGTGATCCGGTCGAACTTCGTAGACTAAGTGCCTACATGCCTTATGGAACACTTAAGGTT
The DNA here is from genome assembly GCA_015680685.1 of Gnetum montanum. Classification (NCBI taxonomy): domain Eukaryota; kingdom Viridiplantae; phylum Streptophyta; class Gnetopsida; order Gnetales; family Gnetaceae; genus Gnetum; species Gnetum montanum. The sequence goes on along the minus strand of MNCI01018878.1, from coordinate 356,701 downwards.
AATCATTCATTATCTTCCCAAACTTACTTGTAGTTGTCACGGTTGTATGGTTAAGTAAGTCTGAGGTATTTGATTTTTATGTCTTTTCTGTTTTATCTCCTATGCTAGTAAGGTGAAGGGTGAAGAGACTAATTGACTAACTTTAACTAACTAACTAAGCCTTAATTAGCCTAGTGTTAGCATCTGTTCCCACTTACCGTTCACACCCTGAACTAATGCAACCTTGGTTACCAAACGCCAGTCGTTGCTAGGATCACCAAGCTTAACGCACGTGCTCGAAGCGGTCGTACTGAGGCACTTAACTAGGAGAGAAGGGTTGAGAGAGATTTAATAACTAATAAAGCATTTAAATGATAAATAGTAAATAACAATAAATAAAAGTCCTAATTAGCCTATTCCATGCACTCCAAGGTTTATCCAAGAAGTTCATCATTATTTCCGTACAAAAACTTGTGTTCAGGTACAATATTTGCTCGAATAAAGATCTGTTCACTTTGGAGCTCCTATTGTGGTTACATGGAAATTAATCTATCTCTGGAGAGGTAAAACTGCTAGAGTTTCGCTATCATCTAAGCCTAGGATGAGAAACAAGGGAGAGCCACCTCTTATTTATACACTTGGTGATGCACCGCGATATCACGCGGGACGATATCAAGGGAATGGTGATGGACTAGTCAGCCAACTCTAGTTGAATGTTACTATTCTTAAGTTGGGATAGTTTCTAGGCTTGATACATTTCTCGTGAGATTAAGTTGACTCTGGAACCTGAGTTAAGAAAAGCCTTATGTGGTTCGTTCCCAGCGACTTGTAGATAGATTAAGGGGCTTCCAGGATCAGAGAGTTTCCTGGGAAGGTGGCCTACCTTGATCCAATCGGTAATGGTATGCGTTAACATAACCATATGTGTGCAGCTCTGTTGTTGGATGGAAGGGAAGTCCGAAGTCTTGTATGTTGGAGGAGCGTGCATAGACTCAACCGCTTGTTGTTGTGAGAGCTTGTCTAGGATTTTTATTCTAAATAAGGTCTTCTATTCTTGTGGTTGTTAGAACCAGTAGTGGGTTGAATGTTTACGGCTCTTGTAGCGTTACGTTGCTGTAGTTGAGTGGGGAGTTCCCCTTGCATTGTTGGAGCGAATGGTAGTGGAACTACCAGCGTAAGAGTGGCAAATGCATTTGGAGGATGGAACATATGTGGAGTGTCTCCCGAAGGAGAAGGAATCCTTCTAAAGTACTCCAAAACTTGGTAGTGACGTTGTGGAGTTGTGTGATCCATAGAGTCACTTGGAGAAACTGGCTGCTACACATAATAGCCATAAGGATCGGGTTACCGGTAAGGGTATTGTTGTCTCGGCAGTGGCATCCCCCATGATTGTGGGTATTGCCACTGCTGATGTTGCCCAATGGGTTGTGGTGGAGTTCCACTTGGATAGTACATTAACAGTTGGTGGGACTATCTTGGGTTACCTTGGGGGATAACGTAACCTTTGGGGTGCTTGCCGTTGGTTAATTCTTGGGTTAAGTGCATACAACCCAGACTCTTGCAAATGTGAGATGATTGAACAACATCCTTTAGGATGGTAATATTAGCAGATCTCACATCCATCGTCATTTTCTATGTTAGAATCCACAACCTCATCGAAAATAGTTATTTTTCCCTTACTCTTATTATGTGCAGGGCCTGAATCTCTCTACTTTTTCTTGTCTTTGTCACTACTTCGTTGCTCCTTAGGCTCCTATACGATTTTTAAGATAGTTTCAAGTGTAGAGTCTAAGGAATCCCACAATTGATCCACCTTAGCTGATACTTCTGTTGTTAGCTTTTAAATCGGCAAGGTTTTTCTATTCACCAACTCTTTGAGTGGTGACTCATCCTCCTCATCACAAAATCTCAATCCCTTCTTTCCAAGGGAAGGATCATGGTTATATTCTTCTACGCTTTCTCTTTTCTATAGCTCCCCTTCTTCTTTGGCTACTTGCTCCAACAATCGATGAATTTCATGGGCTCTAAGTTCTGATAGTCTTCCTTGGGCATAAGTCCTAAGGGTTTTCCTAGTCTCATGTCTTAGCCCATCTATGATGTGGAGAAGTTGGTCCCATTGTGTGTATCCATGGCCTAGGAAACAATGTAACAATGCATAGTATCAGCCCATGGCAACAACCAAGGGTTCATGAGTACCTTGCTTCCATCCTTGGATCTGCTTACGCAAGTTAGAAACTATGGAGTACGTTTAATATTTATCATTAAAAAATTCTAACATCGTACTCCACCTCCTAATGGTTTCCAGTTCTAAGGACCAATACCAACTCTCTGCTTCCTTTATGAGTGTCCTAGGAAATAACTTCAGTTTCTGCCACTCGTTCTCTATATTTTGCAAGGCGTAGGCATCGTGGAATGCCTGTAAATGATGTTGTGGATTAGTGTTATATCCCCCCTCAAACCGTGGGATATTATTCATATCTAATCTTTTGATCCAACTATCTCTTTGATGCCTTGTCACTATTCTAGCTACCTCAGTGATATCTAGGATACTTCGGGTTGCAAGTAGGGGCTCATCATGATCATCTCTTTCATGACATCTATGATGTCTATGTTGTTCCCTACTTTCCCTTCATTCATTCCCTTTTCCTCGCTCTCGACTCTCTTGTCGAGGTCTCTCATTTTTCCTACCTCTATCCTCACCATTATGCTCTTTGTGGTTGTGCCCAAATGTGGAAGGAAAGGGTGAAGGATGTGATGAAGGAGAAGAAGAAGGATATCCATCTCCATGACGATGTCTCCTACCTTGTCTTCGACTGCTACGGCCCCGATCGTGATGACAATCCAAGTGCCCGTCCTTGTCATGTGTTGTTGTTCCCTCAGTGAACAATTGACATTCATGGGAATCAGAACTAGGGTTGTGTATCGTGGAGCGTAGGTTCTGATACCCCACCTCCTCACCATCGTTAGAAGGGGAAATATCATTCGATAGAGAACCTATTATAACTAGTTCACCATCTCCAATTTCACTTAGGACATGCGGGACCCCTTTGCCCTTCAATAATATATGGTGGCTCTCCTTCCGTGAGTCCCTTATACATTGTGTTAGTATGGGATGATAATCCCTTATGTTGAAATCACCTATAATGTATTCATCATAGAGCTGTATCATGCCTATTTGTGCAAGAGCACAAAGGAGCATGTTTGGACTAAACGATCTGGAGGTAACACTATGTTACCTTACAAGTCTCTCCATCACAGCTATTCATCTTGATGGAGGATAAAGGTAAAATCTAGTATGTACTCATTGGGATGAGTATACACTACCTGATGTTGTTGAGGAACTGGTGGATTTTGGTTATGTGTTTTAGACTACCGACTATTTCTTGTGTTAGTCCTAGGTGGTGAATTGCTTTTGTTAGAAGAAGAAGACATTGTTATTTATTTAGTGTGCTATTTAACTATTATATAATTTTTTGTTTAATTAACCCTAAGGGTTTGTTTAAGTTCCCAACTATGTGAGTGATCTCCTATGTTCTACTTAGCGCACAACACTTAGTCCCCGGCAACAGCACCAATGATGAGTGGTGAGGTACCCCTACACTCAACCATAGAAATACAAGCGTAGCACACACGATTCGGGCAAACTCCGTAGACTAAGTGCCTACACGACTTATGGAACACTTACGGTTAATCATTCGTTGTATTCCCAGAATTACTTGTAGTTTTCACGGTTGTATGGTTAAGTAAGTCTGAGGTATGTGATTTTTATGTCTTTTCTAGTTTTATCTCCTATGCTAGTAAGGTGAAGGGTGAAGAGAAGAATTGACTAACTTTAACTAACTAACTAAGCCTTAATTAACCTAGCATCAACATTCATTCCCACTTACCGTTCACACCCTAAAGCAATGCAACCTTGGTTACCAAACGCTAGTCATTGCTGGGATCACCAAGCGTAATACACGTGCTCAAAGCAGTCATACTAAGGCACTTAACTATGAGAGAAGGGTTGAGAGAGATTTAATAACTAATAAATAATCTAAATGATAAAAAATAAATAATAATAAATAAAAGTCCTAATTAGCCTATTCCATGCACTCCAATGTTTATCCAAGAAGTTTGCATTTATTGCCGTACACAAACTTGTGTTCAGGTACAATATTTGCTCGAATAAAGATCCATTCACTTTGGAGTTCCTACTGTGGGCACATGGAAATTAATCTATCTCTGGAGAGGTAAACCTGCCAGAGTTTCACTATCGTCTAAGCCTAGGATGAGAAACAAGGAAGAGCCACCTCTTATTTATAGACTTGGAAGTGCACCGTGATATCAGGTACTTGATATCGCGAGGGACAATGCGATATCGCGTCCCATCAACAACCATCATTTACAACAAATAATGTGATTCATGGAGGTCATGGCAATGGGCTTGCACATGGCTGAGGTCGAGGATGACTATGGATCAAAGAAACTTGAAATCTAGAATTGATGAGTGCAAAGGAAAGAACGATTTCCAAAACCAGAATCAAAACGATGCGAGTGAGAACAACAACAAATTCTACGAAATTCAAGAGTAGAATACCAAATTTATTTATGCATATTTAAAAATTTAAAAATAAATAATTTTTTGCATTTTACATTAATAATTTTAATGTCTGTAAATCTTACCGTGTTATTTACATAGTTACATTGCAAATATATTTTTAGTGTGCATCAACTTCGAATCTTCTCCCATCACCTAGAAATTCATCCTTTGGAATGATCCACATTATTGATAATAATAATTTAAATAATTAACAAGAAATGCAAGTTGTTATTGTCTATCCATACTCAAGTTACTATATATTTTTATTCAATATTAGAAACACAATGCAAGTGAGATCAACACTAGGTAAAGCATCATGAGCTTGCAAAGGGAAAACATTTCACTAATTTCTTATTCCTGCTAAACCAAGATGAAAATGTGGATCCTATCCCTAAGGGTTTTCAATATGAAAATTATCCACCCTTTATTATTGGTGATGAGGGTATGACCTTGAACCTACAATTCATCATTCATAAACTAGGTTCAGAAAAAAGTGACAATCAATGTAGGGACTCAAGTAAATATCATAATGACAAGGGATCTAAGGATGGTGATCATAATGAATGAAGAGGTGGTGGTGGACATAGTGATGGTAGTGGTAGTCCACCTTCCTCTTAATCATATTCATCCAATTCCAAACATTCCTCTTCATCTTCCAGTTCTCATAGAAGCCATTGTCAAAATAATTATGATGGAGGTGATCAATAAGACAATAGAGACTGTCAAGGCCATCAAGAATGTAGAGGTGATAGAAACCATTATTAGAGTCATCGACATAATCATGATGATGAACCTCTATTGGTGACTTAAATCATGCTCAACATTGTAGAGGTAGTAAAGATTCCAACCAAGCATGTGAGAGATAGCCAAATCAAGTGTCTAGACATGAATAATATCCCACTATTTGAGGGGGAATACAATTTTGGTCTGCAGAATCATCTAAAAGCTTTCCACGATGCTTGTGTCTTATAGAACATTGAAAAATACTAGTAGAAACTCAAGCTTTTCCCTAGGACACTCATTAAGGAAGCTGAGAGCTAGTACTGGTTCTTGGAACCTGAATCCATTCACGAATGGAGTACCATGTTAGAGCTATTTAATGACAATATGAGATGTACATTAGAGTGTCCAATATGAGAAGGTAGATCCAAGGTTGGAAATAGGAAACACATGAACCTTTGAATGCCACCATGGGTAGATATTATTCACTCTTACATCGATGCCTTGGCCATGATTATTCTCAAAGGAAACAAATCTACCACATCATAGATGGGCTCAAAGTTGAAACTAGAAGAACTCTTGCAGTTTATGCCCAAGAAAGACTGTCTGAATTAAGAGCTCATTAGATCCAAAGGCTAATAGAGCAGGTAGCAATAGAAGAAGATGAGTTGTAAAAAAGGGAAAGTGTAGAAGAGTATAGTAGGGACCCTTCCATCAAGAAATAGGAGGTCCACTTTTATGACAAGGAGTTACCAGTCGATGAAGTGATGAACAAGAAAATCTTACCCATTCAAAAATATATTTTTGATATTTTAGCAAAGGTTGATAAATTATGGGATTAGTTGGATGAAAAATTCCAAACTGCTATGAAGATTATTGAAGAATCCAAAGAGCAAGATAGTGATCATGATCGTAGAAGACAAAAATAAGTTGAACATGCCTACCAGAGAGGTAAGGGCAAATCTACTATAGTAGATGAAGTTGTAGAGATATACTCCAAAGAAGATACTGGTTGTAACATCTATTAGTACAAACATCCAAATGGGTGTTGCCCTATGGTGTCACACTTAAAAGAGTCTGGGCTGTATGCACTGAATCCTTGACTAGCATGTAGCAAGCACTTAGATGATTACCTTATCCTCAAGGTAATCCAAGGTAATTCCACTAGAAACAACAAGCTTATTACCCAAGTGGAGCTCCACCACAATCATATGAATAATATCAATAGTGGCACCAACCAAAATCATGGGAAATGTTGCCACCAAGATAGTAGTATCCTTATAAGTAACTAGATCCATACAGGTACTATGTTCAACAACCCATCTCTCCAAAATGTTTCATAAGTGACATCTCATTCCAACATCACTATTACCCTCTAGAGTACCATTGAACACTTTCACCATCTACTTGAGGAAAGAACCCATATCCATACCACCCTTCGCATCTATCTACACACATCCCTCCACCGTCTACCTAGTTACCTCATGTTCCATCCATGTTGGAAGAAATTCCTTCATAGCCAAAGCAACAAAATGCTATGAGGGCTATACACTTATAATTGTTTTTTCTGCCAAGTGGTTCAGATAATTGAGCCAAGAAATAATCCTTTTTCTAACCCAATAGTCCTCCTAAACCCTCATAACCTAGTGCAACTAGTCACCCTACATCTCTAACACCCTCGTCCTCTACATCAAAAACCATCGAGTGCACCTCAAACCAAATGCCATTTCAGATTTGCACTATGATGCTAACTCATGTTGTTTTCAATTGGATCAAGGATGGAAATCTTCCCATGAAAAGATCTAATTGAGTAAGTCCTCTCATTTACTTGTAGATCATTGGACATGAGCTATGCAAAGCTCTTCTTGATTCTAGTTTTGATGTCAACCTCATCTATCAGGACATGTACAATGCCTAGAACCTACCACCTCTCAAGAAGAGCAACATTCATATAGAATTGGCAGACCAATCAATCATTGTTCCTTTAGAATTCATGGAGGACATTGTAACCACACTAAGTCATTGGTCCTATCCTACTAATTTTCTGGTGATCAAGGTTAAAAACTACAAAGGTGACCTTCCCATCATTATGGAAAGTGCTTGGTTAAGCATAGTTAATGCACTTATGGACATAAGAAACCTCTCCTTCAAAATATCCAAAGAAAATGAATTTGGAAAGTTAGAAAAGAAGCACATTCCATGCATTCTGTACAATGATAATGCATGCAATTACATGTAGAAAATTTAGTCTGTTAAAAGTACATCTATTAAAGCATGAAATTAGTGTGCACAAGAAACAAAAATACAAAGGTGCCTATACGTATCAGCCACAAAGTAGGAGGAAACCCTATGGATGAAAGCTAACTCAGATAGCATCAAATTATGCATGGAACCAACTAAGAGCCTAACATGTGCTTATGTTAAAAGCATGGATGAACTTGAGCAAGTTCATCACCAATTGTCTAATAATGAAGATGATACTTATTTGGAAGAGTTGGAAATACTTAATAACTTCAAGAAGGAGCCCATAGAGCTAAGCTGGCATGGAATATGCATTCTTAAATAATGATAAGCCAATCATAATCAATGTCAAACTTGTTCCTGAACAAAAAGAAAAGCTAGTAAAGGTGGTTAACAGATAGCCAATAGCCTTTGCTTAGTCATATCCCAAGCTAACAAGAATTTATCCAAGAATATGCCAACATCAAATTTACACAAAATCAACCATGAAGCTAAGAAAGCAACTGGAAAGGTAGCTAAACCCCAAATTAAAGCAAATTATCTAGGAGGAAATAAAGTAACTCCTCAAGGTAGGGTTCATCTATCCCATTACAAATAGTGAGTGGGTTAGCCCACTCGTAATTGTGCTAAAGAAAAATGGTAAATGGCAAGTCTACATTGACATTATGCTATTGAACATGATGACATTTAAAGATTACTTTTCATTTCCATTTTTGGATCAAGTGTTGGATACCATATCTAGGCATTGCTATTCTAGCTTCTTAGATGGTTATAGTGGCTATAACCAAATCCAAATTATGCCAAAATATCAGGCCAAGATAACATTCACAAGTCCTTTGGGATTTTTTGCATATTGTAAGAGGCCATTCAATCTATGCAATGCCCCTACAACATTTCAACTTTTAGTCCTTAATATTTTCTAGTAGTAGATCAATAGTGGTATGGAAGTCTTCCTAGATGACTTTTCCACCTACGGAGCTATGTTTGAGCAAGACTTGAACCACCTTAAACAAGTATTAAAGAGATGTGTTAAAAGAAATCTACAACTCAATTAGCAAAAGAGTCATCTCATGGTCCAAGAAGGCATTGTGTTGGGGCACGGAATTTCACAAGAAGGGATTGAGGTTGACCCAAAATAGATAATGATCATCTAAGGAATTACATACCAAACAAAGATAGTCAAAGATGTCAAATCAATCCTTAGACATAATAGCTACTACTAGTGATTCATAGAGAATTTCTCTAAGATCACAAATCCATTGGTTGAGCTTATGAAGAAAGATGCTTTGTTCATTTAGACTAAGGAATGTGAACATGCATTCCAAAAATTGAAGGAAAAACTCATAGAAACTCCAATTCTATGGGTACCAGACTAGTCCAAACCATTTTACATAATGATGGATGCATCTAAGTATGCTTTAGGAGCAATTCTTACATAGCTGGATGATAAGAAATGTGCATATTACATCCACTACACAAGCTAAAGCATTGTGGGTGCACAACTAAATTAAACCATAATTGAAAAAGAATTGATGGCTATGGTGTTTGCTCTTAAAATGTTCAAGTACTATGTGCTTGGCTATAAGGTGTTTATCCACACATACCACAGTTCCATCCACTTCTTGATGAAAAAGCCAATAGTGATTCCTCATTTCATACGGTGGCTCATGATCTTGCAGGAATTCGACCTCATGATGGTAGATCAGAAGGGGATTGAGAATGTGGTCACTGATCAACTCTCTCGATTAAGATGGGATAACAAAGAGGAGGAGAGCCTAATCTTTGATCAATTCCTAGATGAACTCCTCTTTATTGCTACAATAAATGAACAAATGCCCACAAAACCAAAATGGTAAAATGACATCCTCACTTATCTTCTCACTCAGGAGATGCCATAAGATCTTGAATTTAGAGAGAAACAACAATTTCTTCATCGGGCCAAATACTTCATGAAAATCAATAGACACCTTTACAAGGTATGTGCCAATGGCCTAGTTTGTTGGTGTGTTCTTGATGTGGATTAATTACGCATTCTCCAGGATGCTTAAGAAGGCCCTTGCAGAGGTAACTAAGGAGGGAGATGAATGGCCATAAAACTCTTGATGGTAGGGTATTATTGGCCTACAATCTTCAGGGATGCCAACCTGTTTATCTGATCTTGTGAATTCTACCAATGAGATGATCGGATGACTATAGAAATGGAGGATCCTCAATAGTGGATTCAGCCACTAGAGCCCTTTGATATTTGGGGCATAGACTTCATGGGTCTCGTCACATCCATGTCCAATGGAAAAGCATATATTATAATAATAGTGGACTATTACATCAAATGGGTAGAGGCAACAACCATCGTCAATGGTACATCATCCACTATTACTCAATTCATACAAAAAATGTTGTAAATAGGTTTGGTGTGCCATGAGCATTGATTTATAAAAATGAACCTATTTCACAAGTGCCACCTTTCATTAGTTAATGAAATGCTTGGGGGTCAACCATAAATTAATAGCACCTTACCACCCTAAAGCTAATGGTCAAGTAGAAGTCACCAACAAGGAGATTACTAAAATCTTAACAAGAACCATATGCAAATATAGAAATGATTGGATCATAAAACTCAATGACATCCTATGGGCCTACTACTTAACATAGAAATTTCCTATTGGATACTCTCTCTATGAGCTAGTGTATAGGAAACTTCCAATGCTTCCAATCTAATCTGAGCTCCATACATTTTCAACAGCTTGTGACTTGAACCTTAACTTGACTCTAACATAAAGAGAATGATTGCTCAACCTAAACATGCTAGATGAAAATCGACTAGTGGCCCTATCTTTGAACAAAGTGTACAAGGCATACAACAAAACATGACATGACCTAAGGATAAGAAAAGTAAAATTTCAATCAGGTAATAAGGTTCTGTATTCGAACCCCACACACGTACCTCTGAAGACAAAGTTTCAAACATTGTGGAAGGAACCTTACATAGTCACTAAAACCTTTCCTTTTGGGGCCATTATCATATACAAACCTAAGAGCCCAAGGTACTTGATCAACATCCAATAAGTAAAGCTTTTCCATGAGCCCAAGCAGGCTAGTGCAACAAATACCTCAATAGGCAGACAACCACATTTAATTTTTTGAATCTCCTCCTTCCAACTCAGTTGTTGGGGCGGGGGGGATGACCATCCATGCTAATTTTCATATGGCTCCTCAATTTTTTCTACTTTTTTTATTTCACATTTTTTATTTGCAAATTATTTAATTTCACCTTTTTTATTTTCAAATTTTTCCTATTTTTACACCTTTATTTGTTTTACACCAGCATTAGTGCATTTGAATCCTTCTTAAATATTTTACACTTTCTTATATATTTTAGTTTGTTTGAGTGTGATTTTTAATCCTTGCTAATAAAACATGCTTTATTTCTAATAGGACAAGGATTACCATGGTTGCTACTGATGATGGTTTGTGTTTAATGTTTGTTTGCCAATGTTTGGTTTCTATTTTTGAATTTTTGTACCAATGACTCAGTCTTAGTTTCTTTCTCATGGTTATAGGCACTAAGTTCACAATAGCCACCTATTCACCAAATCTATGGTTTTCCTTGTTTTGGAAGTCTACAATCCCTTCCATTAAGTAAACTTGTAATCAACTAGTGACCTTGGTAGTTTCTAGAATTGGGAAAGATTCAAGGGTTTGAATGGGATGTGACTTCAAGGGAACTCAATACTCTTTGTACTCTTCTACTTACTTGAGTGCTTTGGTGTTTTCATCAACTTCTTATGGTTCCATATCATTCAATCAAAGGAAGTTAAATAATTTTTTTGCATTATGTGGTTCCCATACCAAAAAAAAAAGAAAAAAGAAAAGAAAAGATGGAAATTCAAAGCACACCCCTTAAATAAATAAAAAGGCTACAAGTATTGGTTATGGGACTAGAAAGATATGTTACCCATACCTAAAGGTCCCCTCTAACTAAGGCCCTCTCTCACTTCCTATCTCTCTTTTCTCCTCTTTTCGGAATGGTGGTTGTTTAGTGGGAATACCCTTGTGTCTCAAGGGAGTGAATTAGTCTTAGAGTGGTAATGTGAAGTCATTGGAAGTGGTTGGTTTTGTTCTAGACTAAGGATGGGTCTTCCTCAGTTATTTTAAACATGCAATCCACAAGGGACTTCTTATGACCTCAACTTAACAATCCATTCCACCTTCTCTATCATCCATCACTACTACTCATAATTCACCTCATTGTTAATGTCCATGTTTTTGATCACTTGATTTGGTTGAATGTACTTGAATTCTTAAGTAGATCCTTCTGGATGGCTTCTTAACCTACCTTATCATTAGTCACTTGTGGAGTCCACGAGCTCCTTAGTTGAAGTTATGTAAGGTTAAACTAGGCATGTGCCTACTATGGGGAGGACCTACTTGCATATCTTTTTCTTGGAACATTAAGCCCCTTACCCTTGACATTGTTGCAATCATACCTTTCATGCGCCTCATTATGCATCCTGCTTTGTGCTCCCATACAATCTTATAACATTCATTCTCTACATTTTTTTCTCCAATTTCTCAATTTTTTTAGCTCTAGTTTCCTCTTCTACTATTTTCATTCCAATTGTAATTTTTTGGGCTTTCACTCAAAAATTTCCTGTATTTTGAAGTTCTAAAAAAGTCAAATAAAGTTAATGATGGTCAATAGCCATGCTGACTGTAATGACAGAAAACGTCGACAGCTGGAAATACCGACCGAAATTCCGGCATACACAGTTTTAGCCACGGATCTGCGCTAGGGCTATGCTGGAGAAATGAATCCGCGGTGCCCTGAGCAATCTTGTCGATTAGACAGGGACTTACGGGTCAGTAAAACAATAAAGACTACCGATCTTTGCGTACTACGATCTGATTTGAAGAATCGTAAAAATGCAGAGAAAACGATGTAGACGAATTGCAACGGTGATAATGCTAAACACGATAAAAGGAGGTTGACATAAGAGAAACACGTAGCTTCAAAGATCTGCGCCTTAACTTAACAAATGTATGTTTTTGCGTGAGAAATCGCACTGGGGAATCCCCGATTACAAGACGTGAAATGAGCACAAAGCAACAAGCAAAACGGTCTAAACAGAAGTCCGATCTACCTCGTGGGCTCAAGCTGGGATGCAAGGAAGGCCAAGCTTTGACGTCTATCGATCAATTGCTTCTGATTGATAGAGTTTCTCCAGCAGAACGATTACTCCTGTCCCCGGTGCTCAAAGCGAACTGTGCTCTGCCTTGGCTGTAAGGTGATAATGTCGACAATTGCCAAAGCGCTGTTCTCTGTATCTCTGCTCCAAAGTGCTAAGTGCTCTGGTGCTCAGAAATATGCTTTTTGCTTCTCTGATTTGCCAATTTTCCAACCTCTGTATCTCTGTTAACTGAGGTATTTATAGGCTGTGATGCTCCATGGAAAAGGTGCAACCCTGATGACGTGGGTCCGGATATTGCGGGCCCTGTTGGCATGATCCTTTTAAGTCAGACTGTGACTACGCACAACACGCTCGTTTGCGTGCTGCGCGTGTGAAGAGAGGATACATGTTGAGCATGTTTTGACTACCGCCAAGCTGTTACACTCATTCGCATTGTGTTGCGTGTATGAGTGTAATCTAGTGCAAACAATAAGCTCAAGATTGTTTTACGCTCACCACGCAGCTGCGCGTAATGAAGCGTAAATGTATAACTTACGCTCACTACGCAACTGTGCGTAACGAAGCGTGGATAATGTGCAACTTACGCTCGCTACGCAGTGGCGCGTAATGAAGCGTAAACAATGTATAACTTATGCTCACTACGCAGCGGCACGTAATGAAGCGTAAACAAATGTGCAACTTGAATGATACGCAATGGTACGCACCACCACGTAACGAGCGTAAAAACAAGTTATCCATGCGCCGCAAGAAAAAGCGTCGAACTGCTATGGACTGTCTTGGAGATTATTACGCTTATTACGCTGCCGTGCTTGATAGAGCGTAAACCTGTCCTTGATCAAATCTGATGCGCGTTCCTGCTGGAATTGCGAATCTTTGCCTGAGGCCGACTCGTAATTTTCACAGTGTTTCAATGGCCCCTCTTTGTTGACGGTTTGAGGGCTTACCCGAAAGACATCGACAAAGAATATGAAACACTGAGTTGGTAGAAGCACGAACAACATTCATCCATGGCTATTCAGGTGTTCTCTCGTCACTATGGAAGAGTGCAGCTGGAAGGCATGGGAGATAAAGGGATATCACTGGAAACAGGTTCGGGGAAGATGCAAAATGCATTATGAATGGTAGGGGTATGAAATACACGGTCAACAGGAATGCTTTCAGACGAGCGTAGCGCGTTAGCCTGAGGTTTCTCTGTTACCGATTATTGCAGGAATGCGTGCAAAAAGGAACGTCACGCATCACTTTCTGCGATGTCTCTGCTAGCGTGAGTGTGGCAAATGAATACTTGTATATGTGGGTTTTGCGTATGGGAACCGGGTGGTGGGGATGGAGGAAACAAGGCTTACGGGTAGGATTGTGCAAGGTATGCAGAGCTACGTGGTCAGGCAAACCTGAGCAGCCATTTCAAGATGCTGTTGTACTTCACCGCTTAGATGGACGTACCTTTGGACGACATCCTCTAAGGCAAGTAACCTACAACCACAAAAGAAAACAGAGGGAACCATTGCTCATGAACAAAAGATGAGGTTCTTGAAACCAATACTGTCCAGTGTGAGATAGAGCGAATGGGCTGCAAAGAAGGAGCCAGAGCACACGGGCGGAGCCGCCAATCCTGACGATTGGCCCAGCATATCTTCGCCAAAAGGCATCAGACATAGTGTAGTTGACTGGTTGTACAAGGAACCACCCAGATGAATTTGCGAAGCCGACGTCCGATGGTGATGACTGGTGGAGATCACCGAAATCGCTGTCGACGATGATTTTGTCGAGGCTCCAGCTGGTGAGACTAAACTCGCAGAGGTACCACTGCTGCAGTGGGTGCAGCGACGGCATCTCTGAGGGATCAGTAAGATGTCTCTCAGCTTGTCCGAGGAATCAGTAGGATGCCAGTGGGGTGGTGACACTAGGATTGTCCCGATATCCCACCCCGTCTGTTGTGCAGTTGTACAAAGATGATCACGTTCGCTTGATTTAGATGGCGGCAACCTGTAGGTGCCAGTTTTAAGTCTTGGTAGACTACCGTTACTGGTTTTAAGTCCCAGCAGACCATGGTCCCGGTTTAAAGTCCGGGCAGACCGAGAGGCGCTAGTTTTACATCGTAGCGGACGGTGGTATGTCTGATTTATGATCTCAGCAGACCGTGCTGTGGATGCCAGTTTCACGTCATGGCCCAGGGACAGATCTGTGCTGGTTTTACATCTCAGCAGACAGCTACGTACCTGTGCCAGTTTAGCGTCATGGCAGACGCGTGCAAATGCCAGTTTTTTGTCTTGGCGGACCTGTACAACATTGCCAGTTTTATGTCGTAGCGGACAGTTACTACTTGCCAATTTAGCGTCGTGGCGGACACATGCAAGGCATGCCAGTTTAACGTCACGGCAGACGCTCAGTGCCAGTTTAACGTCGTAGCGGATGCATAGTGCCAGTTTAACGTCGTAGTGGACGCTCAGTGCCAGTTTAACGTCGTAGCGGACGAATACTGTCATACCTGCTGTCGACACCGTAGATGTTGCTAGATGAAATACCGCTTCAAGTATAGATGATTTACGGGGTTTGCTAGTTTGTTGCCATTGATGTCCGCTAATTTGAACACTCTGTTGCTGTATACGTCGATCACCAAGAAAGGGCCTTCCCAATTCGCAGAGAACTTGCCTACTGGTTCATGCATGGCCTTGAGAACAAGGTCTCCTTTCTTGATCGGTCACTGTTGAAGGTTGTGGCGATGTTTTTGCCGCTGTCTGTCTTGATATCTTTCAATCGCATCAAGAGCCTGTATCCGCTTCTCTTCTACTGAATCCAAATCCATTATCCGAGCCTCGGTGTGTTGAGCCTCATTTATAATGGTGGAGAGGACCATTCTCAAAGAAGGAATTTGCAATTCAAGAGGTAGCACTACTTCAGATCCGTAGACCAGGCTATAGGGCGTACTACCCATAGCTGTCCTACACGTAGTACGATATGCCCATAGCACATAGAGGATCTGCTTGTGCCATCACCTTTTGTTGCCGTCGAGCATTTTCTTGAGCAAATTGATGACCACTTTGTTCGTTGCTTCAGCTTGACCATTTGCTTGCGGGTAATAAGGGGAAGAAAAAGACTGTCTAATGCCTAGGTTATCACAGAAGGATTTGGTATCTGCGCTGCTAAACTATGGCCCATTGTCGGTCACAATAGTCATCGGGAGACCAAATCTGGTTACTATGTTGTCCAAGATAAAATGGCAAACCTGTTGGGATGTGATTTTCCGCAGGGGGACAGCTTCTATCCACTTCGTAAAGTACTCAATAGCGGTAATAATGAAGCTATGCCCTGCAGAAGATTTTGGCGTGATGGATCCTATGATGTCGAGTCCCCATCGCTGAAATGGCCATGTTATCTGTGTCGTATGCAATTCTGTGGGTGATACGTGGATGAGGTTTGCGTGTCGTTGACACGTGTCACAGGTTTTAACCTTTGTCAGGCAGTCTCATTCCATGTGTGGCCAATAGTATCTTAAGCATCAGATTTTTAGGACCATAGCCCTTGGTGCTACGTGGCTGCCACACAGTCCCTTGTGAACGTCGCCGACTATGTGCTACGTGGCTGCCACACAGTCCCTCGTGAACGTGGCCGCCACGCAGGTAAGCAACACGCCATCAAAGGAGCGTCTACAGAGAGTGTTGTTTCCGATGATGACGTATTGCCTAGCCCGCTTACGAATTGTGTTTTTCTCTGTGCGTGTTAATGCAGATGGCAGCTCACCCTGTAAAAGATAGGTTTTGATATTATCGTACCATTCAGGCATGCTTTCCTCGAGAAGAGAGGAGATTTGCGCCGTCTGAATGATAGGGTC
The DNA here is from genome assembly GCA_015680685.1 of Gnetum montanum. NCBI lineage: Eukaryota > Viridiplantae > Streptophyta > Gnetopsida > Gnetales > Gnetaceae > Gnetum > Gnetum montanum. Next base: position 340,158 of record MNCI01018878.1, on the reverse strand, counting down.
TGCGCAGTCTGTCATTAATGCGGGGCTGGTGTTGAACAGGTGTGAAGGCACGTGTAAAGCCAGAGTGGCCAGTGCGTCGGCCAGTGTGTTGTCAGTCCGTGGGACGTGTTGGACGTTGAAGGTCGTAAATCACATCAGAAGATCTTTAGCCTGATCGCAGTAGGGCTGCAAATGTACCGCCTTGCAGGCGTAGACTCCAGTGATTTGATTTATAACAAGCATCGAGTCGCCCCTAACCACCAGGTGTTGAACATTTAGTTCATCTGCAGTTAGTAATCCCCTGATGAGCCCCTCGTACTCTGCTACATTGTTCGTAAAAGGGAAGGTCAATCGATAAGCATGTAGACGCACATCCTCAGGTGATAGCATAAGAACAGTGGTAGCACTGCCGCCTCTGGTGGTTGAAGCTCCGTCAAAATATAACGTTGCTTCGAGGCCTGTCGAGACAGGGCTTAGACTATGTACATGTTCGTCTGGGAATTCTGGCTCTATGGTTGCGTGATTGTCAATTGGTGAAGTTATTAACTGGTNAAGCTATGCGTAATGGCTCTAAGGATGTTGTTTTTACAGATGACGTTTACTTGACTACGAAAAAGATAATGCCTACATTTCTTAAGCGTAAAAACTAATGCTAAGCAATTACGCTCGACATCGTTGTATCTCGTCTCGTACGCACATAGAGCATGGCTCAAGTAGTAGATGGGCATTTCTGACCCGTCATCCCTCCTTTGACAAAGTAACGCTGCTATTGCTATGTCCGAAGTTGCGAGGTATATGTAAAATGGCAAATCCCTTTGTGGCGGGAAAACCGTTGGTAGATGTTGCAATTCTTGTTTTAGACTATCAAACGCATGCTGGCAATTGTTGGTCCATTCGAAATTAACCCCCTTTTTAAGCAAGTGTTGCATAGGGTGTAATTTATCGGTTAGCCTCGAAATGAACCGGTGTATAAATTGTAAGCGTCCCTGTAACCCGCGTAATTGCTTGAGGTCTGTGGGAGGAGTTAACTCGACAATGGCTTTGACCTTATCAGGGTCAACTCGTATGCTGGTTTCTGATACCACAAACCCCAGCATGCGTCCGGTTTTGACTCCGAATACGCACTTCTTCGGGTTAAGGCGGAGCTCGTGTGTGGAACATCTTTTAAGGACTAACTCCAGGTCCTCTGAATGATCTTCTGACTTCAAAGACTTCACAGCTATGTCATCTACATAATCATTCAGCCTTCCTAGGAGGTAATCACTGAAGATGTATGTCATGGCTCGTTGGTACGTTGCTCCGGCGTTCTTCAGGCCAAAAGGCATCATGGTGTAGCAAAAGGTGCCCCAAGGTGTCATGAATGTCATGGTCAGTTGGCGTTCTAGGTTAATGTGAATCTGGTTATAGCCTGAAAAGCCATCCATGAAGGACAGAAGTGCATGCCCAGCTATTGTATCCACTAGCTGGTCGATACTTGGCACTGGGAAGTTATCCTTGATTGTGGCCTTGTTCAAATCCCGGAAGTCTATGCATATGTGTATACTCCCGGTTTTTTTCGGCACGACCACAATGTTAGATACCCAGTCTGAGTAATCGACCGCGCGGATGAAACCAGCCTAGTATAGCTTGGTGATCTCATCACACACTGCTAGCGCGATCTCTGGTTTGATTTTGTGTGCCTTTTGTCTAACCGCTTTAATCTGTGGGTCGAGGATAATGTTATGTTGGATTAATCTAGGATCTAACCCAGGCATATCCTCGTATGACCATGCAAAGACAGTAATGTTGTCTTGCAGGACCTATTTTATAGCGTTGTGCGTTTCTTCGTCTAACAAAGAACTGAATTTGAGCATTTTAGTCTCGCCCCTGTGCGTAACGATAGGGACCTCACTAAGGGGATCTTCGGTTATGTCTCCAGCCTCCAGGTCTAGCGTGCGCGTTGATTGTTCTGGCCATTCTGGGGACATCTCCGATGCGGCTATGGTTACGCTTTCTAAAGGGGGGTTAACGTCTACTAGCGTGGAGTCAAACTGTCTAATTAAGTTCCCGTATGGGCTTGTCAAAGTTAAGGGTGCTGAAATCGTGGCGTCCATTCTCCATCTGTCCTGCAAAATCGGCAAGTGCGTAAATGGTTAGGAGACAAGTGACGTGATGTCGCCGAACGTGGAAGGCTAATTGAATTTTGAATATTATAGACAAGCTGTAATCAATGTAACCCGATTACGAGGCGATAAGATGTAGTAGTTTAATGTCATTTCGGACAGTGGCGCATGCGATATCGGCCGCATTAATATCTAGATTTGCGGATTCCGTTTCAGGAAAGTCCCGCTTAATTCTGATGTCAAGTCGGTGATCCTCGTGTATAAGTAGGTGGTTCTTCGATGAGAACTGGCTGTTGGCTATCTTGAATTTGAATTTGCGACCGTCGCTGAGAAGAGGAAGAGCAGAGAGTTAGGGCATGGAACTTTGCGGAGATTTGCAAGCGTTAGGCTGTGAACAAATTCTGAAACCGTCGCAATGGCACCAAAGATGAAGAATAAGAATACAAAACTGGCCAAAATCGACGAAATGCAGGCAACTCTGGACCGTGTTTCACAGGTGTTGATCGATGTTCGAGACCCCGCGCCGTTGAACCGGTTAGTCGTTCCTTACATACTTTCGTTTCTATGGCTGCTTTTCGTGGTGTATTTTCGTTTGCGTGCATGTTGATTTTGGGTTATGGACCTCGGGTTTATGCAAGGGTTTGAAAGGGTTGCGTTTATCGTCGTTGTCAGGGAAAAACCTTGCATAGTTGCAAGGGTTTGGGCGATTGCGGCCTGGGTGCATTTTATGAGTTTTCTGTGTTCTGTGTTAGTCGTGCAAATGAAGATGTAGGTATTAATATACGCTTTGGCTTTTCTATACAGCGTCGCACTAAAGCCCATCCTGATTGTACTAGACCTCATTGGGGTTTTGTGCTGGGTGAACCCCATTGTCCCTAACGTTCCACCCCCTCACACAAGAGTGCAAGGGAAGGCCATCTGGTTCTGAAAGGGGGCGCTGGAGTTTCTACAGTTTTTACTGCATAACTTCAGCGTCATTGTCTGGTCTAATGTCACCAGGGATGTTGCCGGTGCTATTTTGGAGCACCTATTGGCAGGGTCGGCGTAGGGGATTTTGGCTTACCTGACGGACGGAGCCATCGACACGGGTTATCCCGAGGACCAAGTGTTGAGCGCCCACGGTCTGCGGAGCTTACACTGGATCTGGAGCATGGCCCATTTCAACTGTTATCATGCGTATAACACGCTGTTCGTGGTGCGCCATGTGTCGACGTACTTCCAGAACCCACAAGGCACGGTGTACTACGCAGGCGGGTAAGCAGATTTGACTAACTGTATTGTCTGTATCATCGTTATAATATCTGTTATTGATGCGAAGGGTAAGATAAGTCTATGTGTAAAGTGCAAGTTAAGCTTACGCTGTATGGTATAGGTTTTTTATACATGACAACCAGCTAATTGGCGATGGCGACACGTTGGCCTGGGCCGAAATGGCAATAATGGCATTTACCGCGACCAACAACGTGCGTGCTGGTGTTATCGGGCAAATTGGCCATGAGATGCGTGAGTATCACGCCCGCTACGAGCACGCTTTTAATAAATGTCGGGAACTTGGATGGCTGCACGAGGAGTGGACCTTGGATCCGCCCCTCACCGTCGAGGATGTGCAGAGGGAACTCCCGCCATTTCCATTGCCATTTGGCCCCGGTAAGGCTGTTGTTTGTTCTATTGTTATGAGCGTAGTTATGAGTCACAAACATTATATAATAGTGTTTTTGCTTATCTTGCGTTTTATGCCTTTCAGTCAGGGAATCCCGGGAGATTACCCTTACAATTTCCGGCCGCGAGGTGAGGGATGTCCTCTTTCGTTATGGGGATATTAAGGAGGCACAGCGTTGGCTCAGCCATTCGGTGGCCCCAGTCGTAGTGACCAGCAAGATCGAGGCCGCAGGGCTAATGCACCTATTTTTGGCTGCGACCCCTGATGTCCCCGCCAATGAAATGATAGGCCTGGTCAACTCCTTTAGCGCGAAGGCGGATCGTTTTAGCACGCGCGTGCATAACATACGCGTAAATTTTGACATTAACGCTCAGTTCTTCTCGGACCTATTTGGCGTCCCCTCGAGCGGCCTTCCCGTAAAAGTGAAGACCAAGAGGAGCGTTAGAGTCGAGGAGTTTCTGAAGGAGTGGGTGAGGATCGATAAGAAGACCAAGGGGTTTCCTTGCGATAAGTTCGAGATGGGGACCGCCAAGACACTTTATCCCCTTTTTCGAGCCCGGACCTTCCCCAAAACCCTCTCGCAGGTGAAGTTCTTTTTGGTAGAACAGACGTGCATCATGCGAGAGGTCCTGGAAGAGGGGGCCTGGTTTGATTGGGCAAGCCATCTTGCTAAGTGGCTGCGTAGTGAAATGGTCAAGCTTCGGGAGAAGCTTGAGTCCCGTTTCAATGTGCATCATGCCCTTTTTATAGCTTGCCTCCGACGGTTTGCTGAATTTCTGGTCGTTCAGAGGAATGGGGTCTGGGTACAGCAAGACCGAGACCAGTTATCCAGACCCTGGATTTCCCATCTTCTCAGCACTACCCATGGGCAGGATCCGCCGGAAGGGATCGGGGAGTCGTTGTCTGTAACAACTAAAGGCTTGACGGCACCCCGAGTGCAAGGTCTCGATAGTGTAGGCGGGATAATGCCTACCTACACTGGCGATGCCTCGCGGGGAAAGTGCCTGGCGGAGGAAATCGTGGAGCCAGAAGCTCGGCAGAAGAGGCTCCGCCTAGCTGAGGCCCCTGGAGACGAGGCGGGCAACACTGTTGGGCTCAAAGTACAGCGGAATAAGCCTTCGCCTGGTAAGTGTGAATGGTCTGTATACGCAATGCTTCATCTAGATAAGCTAGAATTATATTCTAATGTATGGTGTAAACAAGAAAAACGACAAGGCAATTGACCCCTGAGACAGGGGCGATGGTACTAAGCCGTGGGGAGGGGGCCTCAATTTTGGAAGAAGAGGCCCCAACTGTTAATACAAGCTGTGTGCAGGTTCCGGTGCGTGAAGCATCCCAAGCTGCTAGCGGAAGCCACGTACAGACTGGGGTGTGTGAGGAGACCCCAGCTACCGGAACTAGTGACGCACAGACTCCAGTGCGTGAAAGGGAAAAGGATACAGAAGTCGATGAAATAGCCACTATCACCGGAAGAGGTAATGGCTGCGTTAGCGTGCTTTGAAAAATCTGTTAATGGGCACAATGTCTAACCGAATTACGCTATAGGGGAAGAAGATGCCTCAACATTTGCTGCTGTTAGCAAAATGTGGAGAGACTTCCCCGATAAGTTTTCCTTCATGGAAGGCGTCGTCAGTGACATGATCGAGCGTCTGGAACGCATTGAACCTAGCGCTGGTAAATTAACAAAGTTACAACATGATGTCTTGGTGGTAATGTGTCATCCATATTGATGTTTGTTTTCTGTCAAGAGCTTACCTCCGATGGGATCCCGCGGAGCCCATTGATCTGGACACAGCGGAGCCCCCACCTGATGGGGCAGTCGTGCCACGCCACATTTATGAAGAAATGCGTAAATGTGTGTTACACTCGACATGCTCCGTATGGGAAAGCAGAAATGTTAATGAAGGCCTATGGAAGTCGCTGCAACGGTCGGAGGGGAAGATTGAATCCTTGACCAAGGAAGTCGAGGACCTAAGGGCGCGGTACGAGTTCCTACAGGCTCGGATGACGGGGGATGAAGACTGGCATACCGATGTTATTGATCACTCCCGTTATTGGACAGCCATCAAGAACAGCGTACAGACCAGCCGGGCGTTAATAGAGCAAAGGATGCAAATTGAGCTCCTAGCACAGAAAAGTCGGGATTGAAGGGACTACTGCATGAGCGTACAGGAATGGGGGCAGAAGGAGAAGGATCACAAGTATGTATACAAAAGGGAAAGCGCTGCTTACAGAAAACGTTACCGCAAGTCCGCCATTAAAGCTCGATCCCTGGAGGTTTTCGTGGACACCATCGGAGCGTCCGAAGCTTTCAAAAGGTTCGAAGAACAGGTGACCGTAACCGCATCCCTAGAGAGAACAATGATTTTCCCTGGGAATCAGGCTATGATCTCTACTTTCTTCCCAGATCCACCCTCCTGGAGTAGCGTAGAGAAAGGGAAGGTGAAAGCTGGGATGACTTCGGGTGAGGATGTGTGGCAAAACCTGACCGAGGACGAGATCATGCAGCATTTGTGGGCCAGTTTGGACAAGCTTCCCTTTGCTGCGGAAGCAGGGCCGTCGCGAGTAAGTTTACGCATGACTTAGCTAGAAAATTTTCTGACTAGCGTCATCTATTCTAACTTTGAGGTTATTTGGTTTTAGGTACCGGAAAGTACCCCAGCTGAAGGGCTGGGAGAGGAAACAGTGGAAGCAGAGGTGGAACGAAATGATGAAGAGCGTCTTCCTGTGGAACCAGCACCAGAGCGAGAGCCTCGTGAAGAGGCAATCTTTCGTGGAGGGATAATTCCCAGAAACGATGGCCCACTGGAGGGATAATCTTTTTTCTTTTTTTGTGTTTTGTCGATAGAGTACGTGTTGAAGAATTCACCTACGTAAAAATGATAGCGTGTAATTCCTAGTTTAAGGCCATTGCAGGCCGGAAGCGTAAATTAAAGAAAGCATAAATAGTGATCATAGACAACTCCGAATAACTAGTTTAAGGCCGTTGCGGGCCAATATACGAGTTTGCGTAAACTGTCTAGTTTAAGGCCGTTACGGGACGATATACGAGTTGTCGCATAACAGAATATAATCCTGCGTAAGTGCGTAAAATAATGTGGTGAACTTTGTATAGCTAGTTTAAGGCCATTGCGGGCCGTGGTGAGCTTGCGTAAATTAGCTACTAGTTTAAGGCCATTGCGGGCCGAGATGAGCTTGCGTGAATTAGTTACTAGTTTAAGGCCGTTACGGGCCAAGATGAGCTTGTGTGAATTAGTTACTAGTTTAAGGCCGTTACGGGCCGAGATGAGCTTGTGTGAATTAGTTACTAGTTTAAGGCCGTTACAGGCCAAGATGAGCTTGCGTGAATTAGTTACTAGTTTAAGGCCGTTACGGGCCAATATATGTAACTACTGATACATATGTAAAAGAATGAGCATAGCTAACATGAGTACGGTAAAATACGCAACAGATGAAAAGTGTAAACTCAGAAAGCAAATATAGCGTAAAAGCATATTGAAAGAAACAAACAAAAGAGGCTGCTCAACCGTCGATACGCAATTGTTACACGCAGAAGCATATTGTGAAAGAAGCATATTGAAAATAGTGTTACACGCAGAAGACCATTGCTCAACCGTCGATACGCAATTGTTTCTTAATGGCCTTCACGTTGAGCGCTGCGTAAGGGCGAGGAGTTTTATGGTTGGACTCCTCTACGCTGTCATCCGGAAATGGCAGGTCAGCCCAGGCTAGACCATTGTCCTTGTTGTCGTTTTGTTCAGGGGTTTGGAGGTGGGACTGATCGTCAGTTGTTTCGATCTCTGAACCCCATTCTTCTTCAATGTTGTTAACAGTCCTGGGGGTGATCTCGTCGCCGCGTATGACAACCTCCCCTCCGGTGTAGGGCAGATGTATCTCTTGAAGTATCGGCGACGAGACTGCCCTCAGCTGGGCTAACCACGACCTCCCTAAGATTAAGTTGAAGCCGGGCATCTCCTCGACGACTAAGAATGTGGCTTCCGTCGGGAATTGATCCCCCGTCACAAACTCAATACGCACCGTCCCCTTGACTTGAGCCCGTGCTCCATTGAACGATTTCACGCAGGCTGTCGTCGTGGGAGTGATTTGATCGACCAACCCCAACCTATCCACGATGGAATAGGGAACAACGTTAGCAGCTGCACCGTCATCCACGTGTACCCTCCGGATCCGGTACTGACTGACCCGAATGGTGATGAACATAGGCTCAGTCGTTACTTGACCTTTTTCCGGATCATCTTTGACAGACTCGTCCAGGAAGGTCAACGAGGTAGGCTTGGGTGATTCAGCGTCGGAAGGAAACATGATAGCGTGTATCACTTCCTCTTCCGCCGGCAGGCTGACATCCACTGATATGGACGTCAACATGCATACCATAGCCTCGCGGTGTTCTCGAGAAGTCATCAGTAGGTCGTACAAACTCAGCGTTGTGTTATTTTGCTTAAGAGCTTGCTTGACTTGCATGAATGCATCGAGGAGGTCCTTCTCTCGGCAGGGTTGTTTATCTCCCTTGTCCTCCTCCATTCAGCCCAAAAGATGGATCTCGCGAGGCGGAGCGGTGTCAGTGGGAGGGTTGTTCCTTTTTCTACCAAGAGAAGGTGGCTGCGTTTCTGTACCTCTAGCCTGCTTCTGAGGCATGGACATAGGTATAGAGGCCAGGGGCCTGGGCTTAGGGAAGCTGAGCGTAAGGTGGTCTCTTGTTGCGTTAACTATAGTGTTCCCCCCTTTTGCTTGGGAGGCGATGACTGGTGGTGTTGACTAGAGGTCTGCCCCTGCGTGAGAGGGGTAGCCTGTGGCTTTGGCGCCCTAATGATGAAGGGCGCTCTTGGCATGGGTGCGGATGAAGCCGCGGCTTGGATAGTGGTATGTGATTGAGGCCACACCTGGGAAGGTGCCCGTATGATAAAAGGTGGCCGTGAGACCCCACCAGCTCCCGTCGAAGTAGTTGGCCCCCTTGGTGAGGCAGCGGGCACGCGCAAAACAAAAGGCTATTTTGGCGGTCCCTTACGCTCACTGTCCGTACTCACCACAGTGATTGTATAAGGATCATAGTTTGTGTTCAATGGTTCCTTATACACATGCAGCGTTTGGTTTTCCGGACGCATGGGGTTACTGCTGTCTAACTTTAGATGACCTTCATCGATCATGCGTTGAATGTCGTCTTTCAACGCCCAGCAGTAATCCGTGTCGTGACCACACATCTGGTGGTAGTCACAGAAACGATCCAGCCTGAAAGATCTTGGAATTGCTGGTTCGTTAGGCAGAGCTAAAGAAGGATCCTTCAGCAGTTCACAGTGACGTCTGTGACGCTTCAGGGCTTCCTCGGACACTTTCTTAGGTTGAATGTGTCCTGCCGCCAACAGTTGTTTCAGCAGTTCGAAGTGTTTCATGGGTAGAGCCGCGTATTTTGAATGATCTTTATGCTCAAAATTTGGCTTTAGCTGGGGGGCCTGTTCAGGGGAAGCTGTGGCTTGACTGGTGCCGGCACCAGCCGTGTCTTCGGGCGGCGCTGTTGTGGACGCCTTTTTGTTCTTGTTCTTCGCTCTTTCAGTCAGCGCGGCTACCGTCGTTGTCGCTGCCTTGCCTTTGTCCTTGGCTTTGTTGTGTGCATTTTTGTAGGCGACATATGCCGGGTCTTTGCTGGCCTCCGCAGCATCTTGGATGCTTTGGACCTGGGCGAAGGCCTGACGTATATCGCCAGGGGAAAGATAATACAGCTTAGACTTAATAAAGTTGTTGACTGCTCCCTTGAATATAGCCAGTAGATGGGAGTCCGCGATCAGGTCACGGATCTCATTCAAGGTAGCGTTCCAACGCTGTATGAACTTTTGGACTGGCTCGAGCGGGTCTTGTTTCACCCCCATAAGCTGTTCCAACGTGACTTCCGGCTTCATGTTGTATTTGAATCGGGTCACAAATTGGGTCAGCAGCTCTTCCAAGGTTGAAATGGAAGAGCGTGGGAGAGCTCTATACCAGTCTAAAGCCTTCCCTGTTAAATACATTGCAGAGACTCTGATAATCGTATGCGGCCACTGTTGAAGCAACAAAGATTCAGACCTGAAAGTGGCAAGATGGGTATTGGGATCCCCCTCTCCATTATACTTGGTAAAATGAGGGAGGGACATCCCTGGTGGCAACGACAGCACTGGGACCGCCGGATCGATTGGGTCATCCCGATAGAAGTCCATGATCTGAATGGTATCAGACCCAGCGGTCTTGAGACGTTGAACCTCCTCGGTGAGCGTCTAGATAAGCTGGAAGGCTTGGTCCAGGCCTGTTGGCTGAGGTGCCTGTGCAGCGGGCGTAGGAGGCTGGACTGGACGGGCAGCCCTAGGAAACTGGAAGATAGGAAGTGGTTGGCTAGCTGCTAGTGGAGTAGGAATTCCCGCAGGCTGGGGGGCCTGCGAAGACCACCATCCACCGGTCTGAGGCGGGCGGTTGGCTCCTGCCTGCTGTGCGGCATAATGGTAGGTATATCGAGGAATCACCTACGAAAATTATGCCGCAGGTGCTACCGAAGACTGCGCACCATGCACCGCAGACGAGTGATGTTGTGCAGCGAGGTTGATCCACTGACTCGTTGCGGGGTGTTGAACGAAGGCTTGCTGCTGTACGGCTACAGTGTTTTGCTGAGTTGGAGGCGGCAGGAACATTTGCACGGGGCAAGTTGTCGAGGCAGTGTAATACTGCATCTGAGGGATGAAATGGGGCGCGGTGGTCACCGGGACCACCACCAGGATGCTAAGCACTCGTGGTGATGGGACCACCCCTGTCCTATTGTGCGGTATTTGTGTTTGCAACCCTGACGGCTGCGCATTGGCTTGTGGCGTAGCTGGGAAGTACATCTGCTCGGTAACGATTGGGTCAACAGGCGCAGCCTCTCCATTGAAGGGAAACGTGGGATTTGTATACGTTTGGGGGCTCAGAGTCTGGAATGAAGGTTCCATAATATGGAACAAATGCTCAGACTAGGCCGCAAATTTATCCTCTTTCTCTTCCCCATGTTGGGGCTCTGACGTAGCCCATGAACCTTGGCCTTTGGCCATAACCACTGTGTTAGAATTTCGTGTTGGTGCTCGGTCAGGGGGATTATGTCGTAAGCCGTTGGCTTAAAATCATAGCCCCCCGGTGGAGCACCTCAAAATTTCTCTTTGCTTCGATTTCGGCTTGGCTGAGAGCCAGCTTCGCCTGGATCTTAACGCATATAAAGTTGTATTCTTCAAGGGTTATAACCGTAAAAATAGGTTCTTTTCCCTGAAGCCTCAATGAACGGCGCAATGGTTCTTGAGGTTCCGTTGCGCCAGGAGCTGGTCCCGTGACCGTCATAGGATTGACGGGTGCAACGCCCAGATCAGTAAGGACCGCGGCAGTTGTGGTTGTGTACAAGGAATCCATTGATCAACGAAGTTAAAGGTAACTGGTAAAGGTAACTGGTAATTAGATCTGAAAGGTGGTTGGCAACAAAAGCACAAAAAGGCTTTCTACCCTGCAGGATTTCAAAGAAATCGTCTTTGCGACCGATCTATACCACACGATTGACCGTAGACTTCCCTAGAGGTATTACGTCTATGGCTTAGGGTATGGATCGCTAACAGGGTCACCCGAAATAGTCAGATCGGAGCCTGAAGGCCCTCCTTCTAGCGCCAGAAAACTGTAATGACAGAAAACGTCGGCAACTGAAAATACCGACCGAAATTCCGGCGTACACAGTTTTGGCCACGGATCTGCGCAAGGGCTATGCTGGAGAAACGAATCCGTGGCACCCTGAGCGGTCTTGTCGATCAGACAGGGACTTACGGGTCAGTAAAATAATAAAGACTACCGATCTTTGCATACTACGATTTGATTCGAAGAATTGTAAAAACGCGGAGAAAACGATGTAGACGAATTGCAACAGTGATAATGCTAAACACGATAAAAGGAGGTTGACATAAGAGAAACACGTAGCTTCAAAGATCTGCGTCTTAACTTAACAAATGTATGTTTTTGCGTGAGAAATCGCACTGGGGAATCCCCGATTACAAGACGTCAAACGAGCACAAAGCAACAAGCAAAACGGTCTAAACAGAAGTCTGATCTACCTCGTGGGCTCAAGCTGGGATGCAAGGAAGGCCAAGCTTTGACGTCTATCGATCAATTGCTTCTGATTGATAGAGTTTCTCTAGCAGAACGATTGCTCCTATCTCCAGTGCTCAAAGCGAACTGTGCTCTGCCTCAGCTGTAAGGTGATAATGTCGACAATTGCCAAAGCGTTGTTCTCTGTATCTCTGCTCCAAAGTGCTAAGTGCTCTGGTGCTCAGAAATATGCTTTTTGCTTCTCTGATTTGCCAATTTGCCAACCTCTGTATCTCTGTTAACTGAGGTATTTATAGGCTACGACGCTCCGTGGAAAAGGCGCAACCCTGATGATGTGGATCCGGATATTGCGGGCCCTGTTGGCATGATCCTTTTAAGTCAGACTGTGACTACGCACAACACACTCGTTTGCGTGCTGCACGTGTGAAGAGCGGGTACATGCTGAGCATGTTTTGACTACCGCCAAGCTGTTACACTCATTCGCATTGTGTTGCGTGTATGAGTGTAATCTGGTGCAAACAATAAGCTCAAGATTGTTTTACGCTCACCACGCAGCTGCGTGTAATGAAGCGTAAATGTATAACTTACGCTCACTACGCAACTGTGCGTAACGAAGCGTGGATAATGTGCAACTTACGCTCACTACGCAGCTGCGCGTAATGAAGCGTAAACAATGTATAACTTATGCTCACTACGTAGCGGCGCGTAATGAAGTGTAAACAAATGTGCAACTTGAATGATACGCAATAGTACGCACCGCCGCGTAATGAGCATAAAAAAAAGTTATCCATGCGCCGCAAGAAAAAGCGTCGAACTGCTATGGACTGTCTTGGAGCTTATTACGCTTATTACGCTGTCGTGCGTGATAGAGCGTAAACCTATCCTTGATCAAATCTGATGCGCGTTCCTGCTGGAATTGCGAATCTTTGCCTGAGGCCGACTCGTAATTTTCACGGTGTTTCACTGACTAGGCCTAGTTGACATAGCCAACCCCATCAACAGGGCCTTTTCAACTAGGCCCCATCAACGTATGAGAAAAATACTATAAATACCATTGAACACTTTGCCATTTTTACAATTTTCTTCATAACACAAGGGGAGTTTTTGCCATTTTTCAGAGCCCAAAAAATTCCCAAGTCCATAACCTTCCAACCGTTTGTCCAAATCACTCCATTCTTTGATCCTATAGCTATAGGAGGTAAGCTCTTAGTCATGGAGCCCACAAATGTCCCATTTTGACAAAAACATTTTCACCATTTCTCTAACTCCCACAAAGGTCTAACTAGGAAATTAACTATCAAACATCAAAGACAGAAGAGTTAAACCTTTTCAATAAGCTCTGGTGATGATCACAATGAATAATTAGTAAATAAATAACTAATTAATTAATAGTTAATTAATTAACAAAACATTCAATCTACCATGGTTCAACATTAGTCAAAGTATAACTGACTAAAGGGAAAGGTATCCAAGAATTTTAAGTTATACATTATATCTACTAATTTGTGGATGTGTTGTGACCATAGATGGCACCAAAGAAAAAGCATCCATAGGAAGCAAGACCATCATAGCAAAAGGAAAAATGATCAAGAATGGAAAAAGGCTAGGAATAGGCCCAAGAAGAACCTATGGTAATCCATGCAATTGGACCTCTTTGAGAGGAGCTCGAAGTGGAATTTGTTCATTAGTTTCCTAAAGTAGAAGGAGCCTTAGAAGAATCACAATATGGAGAAGTACCAAGACCAACACCAAGGCTTGAAGTCATGTTAACATAAGCCTACTTTAACATCATCAGGCCTTGTGACATGTAGCACTTAATTCTCCAACAATTGAATTTTAGGGAATTTTTGGAACATCCCCTAGCAGAGGTTAAGACACAAATATAAACCTTTTCCATGTGGAAAATTATCACTTCCAGTGGGAAGTGGTACATGGAAGAGACATGCCTCTTTTGGAATAACAAAACACCACGCTTTATTGTAATGATCAAGGAAATCCAAGTGTCCTATTCGATTGAAGAAATTGCATAGGCGCTTGGGTTGCCTAACACAAGAACATACTTGGCAAAGTTGTTGACATAGGCTGATCCTGAAACTAAGAAAGAGTGTGCCTAGAGATGCTACAAGGTTAACCATAAGGAGTTCGATGTGCTCACACTAGCAAAATGCATCTATTTCAAAATCGTGGCCTATCACCTCAATCTAATGATGAGGCCTAGTAAGGTGACTACTTTTTCTACGAGAGCATGTGCTACTCTAAGTGACAGATTTCTAAAAAACCTTCCACATTTGATTTACTTAGAGATAAAGAAATGTTTCAAAGAGAATGAACATGGAAGGAAGACCCTACCCTTTCTATGCCTTATTAGGAAACTTTGGAAAATGACAAGGATAATCTACTATTTAAATGATATAATCTAACATGATTTTATGACTTCATGGTCAAAAATCTTAAAAGAAAAGACACTTGCCACCACCAAAGAAGGGGAGTAGTAGCTGCCACCTCTGCCACCCACTCAAGAAACAACGTCGAAGGCTTGCATAGCCATTGTGTGCTTGCATGAAATCTAAGAGCAACTCTTATGTGAGCAGAAACAACATGCATGAATAAGTGGTGGCAATCCATATGCATATTGATTAGTAATGAGTCACCTTAATGAGGTGGCTCAAAAAATCAGTCAGATGAAGAGACATGGGTCGATATTCTCTACCCAATGAATGTAGTCACCCTCAAGATTAGATCCCAATGCCCAAGAGATGATAGTGTTCTTATCGCAACACCATTTATTCTAAGAAATTTCTGAGATTTCTACTTTCTTTGTGGTGCACTTGGAGGAGGATGAGGGAGCAACTATACTACTATTTCAGCTCCAGGGGTAGGAGATAGCTATTGAAATAGTCGTTGACCAAGTTGTTGCAGCACTTAACATACTTATAGCATCTGTACTAGACGTAGCTATACTTCAAGATGTACAAACATCCATAGGGATTGTCAGTGGAAGATTAAATGTAGCTCAGTATGAATAATTGGTAGATTAACTAGTAGGGACCTGGCAACCAATTCGAGATATCTTTAATCTTTTGGATAACATCATTGCAACCCAGTCGGAGCTACTAGAAGCAAATAATTACCCGAAGTTGAAAGATGTAATTAGAGTGTTCGACATCGAGTACAAATGATTTGCTACCTAGTCTATAAATGTTAAATAGATGTTTCCCATGATGCCCTATCTATGGGATATCCCCATTCCAGCCCACATTGGAGATGTTGCATGGACTATGAATGACCCCTAGATTAAGGAAGAGAAAATGAAAGCATTGTTACATGCTTTTTGTCTACCACTACAAGTTGCAGTTGTAGTAGGATAGCCACAATAGCCACATGTGCTTAAAGCTAGTGAAGGTTCTTTAGAGCCTTAGGAGCCACCACCACCTAGGACTATTTTCCTAAGTGCCAGCAGTAGGAGTCATTAAGTGTATGGATCTTTATTCGAGCATTGTTGTACTTGAGCACGATAGTGTGTACAACAATAAAGATAAGTTTTTTGATAAGCTTTACAACATTATGAATAGTTTAGATCTTTATTCATGAATTTAATGTTTTTAGTCATTTATTCAATCTTTTCCATTAATTAAGCTAATTAAGCCAAATAAGCTAAATAGACTAAGCACATAAGCACGATTTCTTTGAGCGTAAGCATGTATTCACTTGGTAATCCCAGCACAATTATTGCTTGGTGTGCCTAGTAACATAGTGCTTCATAACCTAACAATGGATACATGGGTTCAAAACATGTATGGACAGTGGGGACGAATGCTTGTGTTAGGATGAGAAAGGCTTAGTTAGTTAGATTAAATTATCTATTAAATTATTTTACTTCTCTCTCTAAGTGCCAAGAACATATAAACATAAAAAAATGATAAAAATTTTATACCTCAATTAAACTTAACCATACCATAAGCATCACAATTGCAATTGAGAGAACAACGAATAACCTTAGGGCAAGATTCACTTCCTAAATGACCAATGCACCTGAAGATATAGAGTCCCTAGAATTCAACCTAATCACGTGTGAACGCTTAGTGATTCATATGGTTGAGCATAGGGGTACCTTGCCACTCATTAACAAGATCAAATCAAATGGACACCAAGTATAATTTCATTATTAACAAGAGACAAGTTTATGAAACCTTGCTTTTTAAGAAGGCAAATGATCCATACTATCAAGATGTTGAGATTGATATGCATTAGATACATTGTAATTAGAAGTGAAAGATATGTATGCATTAGATGTTGAAATAATATTTCAAAAACTTAAATTTTTATAACAATGTCCTTTATAATGATAATTGGTAACTTTTGATGAGTGGTGAGGTACCCTTATGTCCAACCATACAAATCACAAAGCATTCATGCTTGATCTAGTCGAATTCCATGGAATTTTTAGTTTCTTGATGAGTGGCAAGGTACCCCTACACTCAACCATAAAAATATGAGTGTTTCATACATGATCCAATCGAACTCCATAGATGAACTACTTGTAGTATCCAAACAGTTACTCGTAGGTCGCAGTTTGTTGTCTTTCCACCTGGACTAGTATTAACTTTGTCACATATGGTTTAGTCCAGAGTGAGGTGTATGATGTGTTC